>VSMD01082887.1:0-50236 GCA_008750895.1 Mirza zaza | reverse complement strand
CCATCTTGATTTCTTCATTTATGAAGTAATCATTTAGTAGGAGGTTGTTTAATTTCCATGTTTTTGTGTAGAAATGTGAGTTTCTGTTACGGTTGATTTCTACTTTTATTCCACTGTGATCTGAGAAGATACATGGTATGATTTGTATTTTTTTAAATTTCTTAAGGTTTTCTTTGTGTCCTAGGATATGGTCAATCTTAGAGAATGTCCCGTGTGCTGATGAGAAGAACGTATATTCAGTGGATTTTGGGTAGAATGTTCTGTAAATGTCAGTCAGACCCAATTGTTCTAGAGTTTTGTTTAAGTCCATTATTTCTTTATTAATTTTCTGTTTGGAGGATCTGTCTTGTGCCATCAGTGAGGTGTTGAAATCTCTGGTGATTATGGACTTGCTATTAATCCATTTGCTTAGCTCCAGTAAGGTTTGCTTTATAAATCTGGGTGCACCTAAGTTGGGTGCATATATATTTAAAATTGTTATCTCTTCTTGTTGAACTGTGCCCTTCACCCTCTTTGTGAAAGACAAAGAGGGTCATTATATAATGACCCTCTTTGTCTTTCACTACTTTTGTTAGTGTAAAAACTAAATCGTACGAAATTAGAATTGCCACGCCAGCCTTCTTTTGGCTTCCAGTTTCTTGGAATACTGATCTCGACCCTTTTATTTTTAGTCTATATGCATCCTTGCAGGTTAGATGTGTTTCCTGAAGACAGCATATTCTTGGCCTGTATTTTCTTATCCATTCAGCCAGGCTATGTCTCCTGAGTGGAGAGTTTAAGCCATTCACATTTATTGAGAGAACTGATAGGTGAGGTAGATTACTGTTCATTCTGTTGGCTTGGATGTTGTTGCTATGATTTCTGTCTTGAGCCATTGTAGTATCTGGCCTTTAATCTTTGGGTTTCGGTTGTTTTTATATTCGTGGGTTATTATTATGGTGTTCGGTGCATAATGCTGTTTTGAGTACTTCTTGTAGGGCTGGTCTTGTCTTGGTTAATTCTCTGAGCCTTTGCTTGTCTGAGAATGTCTTTATTTCTCCTTCATATACGAAGCTTAGTTTTGCAGGGAATAAGATTCTAGGCTGGGCATTGTTTTGTTTCAGAAGAGTTGGAATGGGGCCCCAGTCTCTCTTTGCTTGTAAAGTCTCAGTAGAGAAGTCTGGTGTTATTCAAATCGGCTTTCCCTTGTATGTTACTTTCTTCTTTCGTCTTACAGCTCTTAGAAGGTCCTCTTTAATTGATATTTTGGTCAGTCTGATGACTGCATGTTGTGACGTCTTCCTGTTTGCATTGAACCTACCGTGGGTCATCTGAGCTACTTGAGCTTGTATATCGAGATTTTGAGCAAGGCCTGGGAAATTTTCCTCTATTATATCTTCAAATAGCTTGTCCAACCCTTGAGTGTTGTCTTCTTCCCCTTCTGGTGACCCTATGACCCTCACATTAGGTTTCTTCACATAATCACACATCTCCTGTAGGCTTTGCTCTTTTCTCTTGTTTCTCTGTTCTATCTCTGTGACTGTTTTATTTAGTTGGAGGGTGTTGTCTTCAATCTCTGAGATTCTTTCTTCCGTTTGATCTACCCTGTTCTTGAGACATTCTACTGCGTTTTGTAGTTCTCTGAATTGATTATTTCCAGGAGTTGCGTTAAACTTTTCTTCATTGTGTCTATTTCTTTAGTGAACTTTTGTTCTAGTTCCTGGAGGCTTTTTGTGGTTTTTTTGTGTTGGTTATTGAGTTGTTCTTGCAGGTCGGTGAGTTTTCTTATGATCTACATACGAAATTCCTCTTCTGTCATTTTGGTTGCCTGATTTTGGTTGGTGTTTGTTTGTAGGGGGATGGTGCTCCTCTTTGGGGGTGTGTTTTCTGTTTGGTTCTCCATATTTCCAGAGTTCCTTCACTGATTTCTTCCCATGTCGATCAGTTGTTGTTTCTTTTCTTTAGGTTTTTGTTTGGGTATTCACATGCCTTGTTTAGTTTCTGAGCTGGTAGGTGGTGTCTGTGGGTGAGATTTGACCACTCCCTGTATAATGAGTCAGTAGGTGTCGTGAAAAGGGTGTGCAGATGTCCTCCCTGTCAGTAGATGATGCTTGCTTGGAGGAACAGGCTATGCTGTTGTTTTTGTGTCTTGTTATCAGCTCTTGTTCCTGTAGAGAGGCACTGTAGTGCCTCAGGTGGTGGGTGGGGCCCTGGGACTTCCAGGTATGTCCTTTTCTCCCCCTCAGGGGGGGCTGGTCTAGGAGAGAGTCTGGGCAGAGCTGGGTAGGGTAAGCCTGCACTCAGGCACCACCAATGCCGTCAGCAGGGGTCAAAGTTCTGTTCTCTGCTTCCAGGAAAAGCTGTCAGGGAGGGCCTAAAATGGCCCCGCTCAGTCAGAGAGTCTGCGTGTGGGGTGGGGCTGTCTGAGACCCACAGTCTGGAGCAGGCCTCGCTTCTTTCCTCCCTCCCCCACTTCTCAGCTACTCCTGGGCCTCTGCCAGTAGGCTGGACCACACACCACCAGGCCTCCGCGGACTGTGATGCCAGCGGGGAGGTTCCCTGTGCAGGAACCCCATCTGTGCTGGGCGTATGGCCTCCCTTTGGGGGGAGGATTGCCCTCTAGGACGCTGATCTGCCCCTGAAGGCACACACACCTCAATAGGCTGTTCACGTATATCCTTCTGTGCCACGGGAAATGTGAGACCTGTGTGCACTGGATCTGGTCTGCAGGTCTGACCTCTGGGCCCCAGAGTTCAAACTATATCCCCACCAGGGAGAGGAGTTCCAGTCCCAATTCTCCCACAGGGAGCCCAGACGGGGTCTATGTCTCTCAGCCTCAGGGTGTGCACCGTTCTCCTGGGATCACCGTGGCAGCAGCACCTGGGAGGGCTGGCGGGTAGGGAGCTCACAGTCTGAGTTTCCCTTAGTCAGCTGTAGGGTTCCAAAAGGGAAGGTCCTGTTCCCTGAAGGTGCCTCTTGCTGGTGGCTATATTGTCTCTTTGGGCAGCCACGGGTAGGGTTGGCGGAGGGGAGAATGAGGCAATATGGCACCTGCCACTCGGCTGGGGTCTGTGCACACGGAGGTGCCCCAAGGGAGTTGGGAGCCTGGTGCCACGTCTGCTACTGGCTTACCGCTTGCTGGCGGCTGCCGTCTCTGGGCTGGTGTCCGCAGGTCTCTCCACCTGCTGGGGAGTCCACCAGCAGTCCCAGATGCATGGGAGGGGAAAGGTGACTGATCTACCTACCCTTCCCACTGTAAACCTGACTTTTAAAAAAAGACAAAAGTACTCCCACAGAATTTCCATGGGAGGTGTTCCATCCTTCCCCCAATCCAGCACCAAGTTTGCTAAGGCCCATATTTACCTCTGCCATCTGTACAGTAATTTTTGATTCACCTTTCCAACTGAGGGTTTACCCCATTGGGGTCCCAATTTTATGCAGTGGTATCCTATCTGACTTTCCACCTTGTGGAGACCTGAAGGTTTATTTCCTGCTCTGATGTCTTATGAGGCCAGTAGATAAAGTGCACAAGGTCGCCATAGTTCTGCAGACACCCTTCGATTAGTCTATGGCTTCTGAATTTCTTCACCTTCTCAATTCCCCTGTTCACACTTTTTGACATCTGAGGTTTTTTGATACCTTCCTGCCCTAACTTAAAAAAATTTGACTTAGAAATTCAGGAAATTTTTAGAAAAACAAAAAGTTTATTTTTAATTTTTTATCTAGAATTTTGGCTTTTCCCCCTATGAAGTGACTTTTTTCTTTTCTTTGTTTAAAAACCATTCTGCCATATTACTAGAAATAAGAGTACATCCACATTATTGATAAGTAGAGTATATTTTGTTTCATGCAGTATGATTGAAAGAAGTGGAAATTGAAAACTAAGAGACAGGAGTGCTAATCTGGCTTCTACTCTTCACTAGTGATATGACCCTTGGCAATTCGATCTCCTTTCTGTGTCTCATGTTTCCTGTATAGGAATGAAGAAAATGGACTAAATGATCTTGAAATCCTCATCACTTAAAACTTGTGCTATTTTCGTATTGTACTATGTTAGAACAACCTTTGATTGGCCTGGGAATCTGGAGTCTTGACTTGGCTCTGCCACTTTCTAGCTTTCTGCTGTTAGACATGCCACTTTACTCTTTGTCTTCATTTTCTCCTTCACATACATACAATATAAAAAAGTGATAATATCTACTTCTCAGAATTGTTGTCAAAATTAGATGAATCATTATTTTTAAAATTGCTTCACATATAAGAGGTGACTATTAAATCTTAGGAGGATCCACATATACAGAATTAAATGATTTCTAGGTTCCTTTACTATTGTAAATATCTATAATGTCAACCAAAGTGAGTGCTTTTTCTTTTTAGAGACATTACCTTATTTTATTTTATTTTTAAATTTTTTTTCAGCATATTATGGGGGTACAAATATTTAGGCTACATACATTGCCTTTGCCCCACTCAAGTCAGAGCTTCAAGTGTGTCCATCCCCCAGACAGTGTGCACCACACCCATTAGGTGTGACTATACCCAACCCTCCTCCCCTCTCCCATCTGCCCGACACCCGATGAATGTTATTCCTCTATGTGCACTTAAGTGTTGATCAGTTAATACCAATTTGATGGTGAGTACATGTGGTGCTTGTTTTTCTATTCTTGTGATACTTAGTAGAATGGGCTCCAGCTCTATGAGGATAACACAAGAGGTGCTATATCACCATTATTTTTTGTGGCTGAGTAGAACTCCATGGTGTATGATATATATATATATATATATATATATATATCACATTTTATTAATCCACTCATGTATTGATGGGCACTTGGGTTGTTTCCACATCTTTGCCATTGTGAATTGTGCTGCTATAAACATTTGAGTGCAGTCTAATGGCCAAGAAACATATGAAAAAATGCTCAACATCTCTAATCATCATGAAAATGCAAATCAAAACTACAATGAGATATCAATTATCTCCAGTGATAATGACCTTTATCAGAAAGTCCCAAAACAACAAATGTTGGTGTGGGTGCGAAGAGATAGGAACTCTCATAAACTGCTAGCGGGACTGCAAACTAATACAACCTCTGTGGGAAGTAATATGGAGATACCTCAAAGAGCTACAAGTAGAACTACCATTTGATCCAGCAATCCCATTACTGGGCACCTACCCAAAAGAATAAAAGACATTCTAAATAAAGTCAGTGCTTTAGGGTAGATGCCCAGTAGTGGGATTGCTGGATCAAATGGTAGATCTACTTGTATCTCTTTAAGGTATCTCCATATTACTTTCCACAGAGTTGAACTAGTTTGTAGTCCCACCAAAAGACAATCTACAAAAAAGACACCTGCACTCGAATGTTTATAGCAGCACAATTCACAATTGCAAAGTTGTGGAAACAACCCAAGTGCCCATCAATATATGAGTGGATTAATAAAATGTGGTATATGTATACCATGGAGTACTATTCAGCTCTAAGAAACAATGGTGATATAGCACCTCTTGTATTTTCCTGGATAGAGCTTGAACGCATACTACTGAGTGAAGTATCCCAAGAATGGAAAAACAAGCACCACATATACTCACCAGCAAATTGGTATTAACTGATCAGCACCTAAGTGGACACATAGGAATTACATTTATTGGGTACTGGGCAGGTGGGAGAGGGAGGAGGGGGCAGGTATATACATACATAATGAGTGAGAAGTGCACCGTCTGGGGGATGGTCACGCTTGAATCTCAGACTTGTGGGGGTAGAGGGGGCAAGGGCATTATACTTACCTTAAAATTTGTACCCCCATAATATGCTGAAATAAAAAATTAAAAAAAGAAAATGCAATTCATGTAACGTAATGTAAAGTTATGCTATATGGTCATAAAAAATATGTTGGTTATAAAAAAAAAAGCCAGTGCTTTAAATAAAGAAAAAATAATTTTGCTGCAATTCTAACATGTGCTCTCTAGAGGTCTCTGTCCCCAAACAAATCAGCATATGTTTTACTGCTGGTTGTGGAAGTTCAGAAACTGAATCTTTCAGTCTCTTGTCAAATTCAACATTTTCCAAAGAGAAGTTTTTTTTTGCACTTTCTACATAAATGATTTTCTCGTTATATTTGCTCTTGTCTCTCTCAGATTCCTGAAGAAGAATCTTCCTCTAGTGCTCACTAGCAACATTGGACTTGGTAATAGACAAAACGCTATCCACAACTATTATATTTTATGATTTATTTATTATTTACAAAAGGTGAATTTAGCTCTTTGTCTCTCATTCCCTCTGTTTAAAAGACCGTTGGCCCCAGAAATTGCCCCAAATTCTAATTATATGTCAAAATAAACAACCAAACAAAAAATAGAGGGAGGAAGAGATCGGGTGAAAGAAAAAAGACAGAAAAAACATTCAAAGGCAATGTTTTTCTTAACCACTGTTCCCATCAGTAAGATATATATTGCAAGCTGTGCCCACAGTACACACATATGTAACTAACACAAATGTCTCACAAAGTAATAATTACCCTTACAGAGGGAGAAAATACTTGTATACTTCTTTTTTTATTCTATCATTTTTAATGGTGCTTTTGACACGCTAATTAATTCCATGAACCACGAAGGGATGCCACCAATGGTTTGGAAATGATACCTTAAGGGGATGGAAAAATCTGACAGCAGGGAGTGTCTAGTGTGTAATATGTACTAACTGACCCAGAAAGACTGTGTGAAAGTGGCAAAACAATATTCACAGTGTGATTGCATTTCTACAAAGAATGTGAGTCCATATCTCCTCATTTATTTAAAGAGTCTGGGTAGGGTGCAGTTTTGAACTGTGCTTTCTTTTTTGATCCAGATTAGAGTTGGCCAGAGGGAACTTGTTAAGATTCGGAAGGCAGAAGCGAAATAGCAACCATTACTCTCAAAAGGCCACATGGTCAGAGAGAGTGATGGCCTGTGGGCTGGAGCTCCACAGCCGCCTGGGCTTTCTGATGTCTTGTCCTGCTGTCCAATAGCAGCCCCAGCTGATCAAAAGGTGCTTAAGTATGGATGCTTAACAGAGAGGTGGTTATGCAGAGGTATCGGCTTCCCACAGCCCACCACACAAGCTCCTGCTCCTGACTCCACTTTGCTGGTGGGACATGCCTGGCTTCTTGGATTTCCCTGCAAACCCAGGCCTTGGCTTCCCCACGCCACTGCTCCCTGGCACTTTGGCTAGGGATTTTCTCTGATATCTGACCCCCCCCATTCAGTCTTTTGCTCCCCCAGCACTTCCCACCTTTTCGAAGGTCTAATTCCTATAACAAATATCTTCTCTCCATAAGTCTCATCTTGGTTCTGTTTCTCTAACTGAATCCCGAGTGATACAAATTAGTGATTAATATTAATCTGTTGACAGCAGTTACATCTGAAGAGGGGACTAAAAGTGATGAGAAACATCAGGGAGGATGCAGACTTTTCTTTGTAAATTTCTAAATCATTTTAAATTTTACAATAAGAATGACTTTGTGTATTACTTATGTGATCAAAGGAAAGAATGAGAAAAAAAGGAAAAGGATGTTTTCAAGATACTAAAGCATACTCACAGAAAAGTGTAAAGTAGAAAATAAAATAATCATTTTCCAAACATTCAAAAATTATGTAAGCGGCTTTTGTATTCAGATAGGTGACTATCAATGTAGTTGTGAAAAAAACAGACAACTGTTAATATCCTAGGGGGTGAGGAGAGGGGGAGGAGACGGGGGGGACGGGGAGGGGGACAGGGGAATGTGCAAAGAATGTGCCCAAGCAGTGCTTCTCAGTCCTTAAGGTACACACAGATTTCCTAGAGATCTGGTTCAAAATTGGTTCTGATTCAGTAGTTTTGGGGCAAGGCCTAATATTCTGCATTTTAAACCAATTTCCAGATGTTGATAACACTGATTCATGGATCGCACTTTGAGTAGCAACGGCCAGGGAAATCGAAGTGACATAAAATCCAAATGCAATACATGAAGCTAGACTGGATATTGTTTCAGTGGGAGAATAAAACAACAAAAGTCATTTGGAGAACAATTAGGAAAGTCAGAAGGCGGACTGAATATTAGAGAATATTATGAAATTAACATTAATTTTAAGTGGAATAATATATCGTGGTTCTATCGAAAATGTCCTTCTTAGGAAAGGCATTTAGGGTGAAGTATTTAGGGTGGAGTATATGGTGTATGTGACTTTCTGTGATTGTAATGGTACATTCCTCTTGCTGTCAGTTAGTTTTAAAAAATACATATTTAATTTAGTAATTTTTTCCCTAGATATAGACAGATGACAAAACAGGCAGAGAATAATGAAGGGACAGCCCCAAATTACCAGCAGTGGAAGTGCAATGTGCAGTGCTAGTTTAGAAATAGTGATGTTAAACTCTTCCTCATCCCAGGGTTCTACAACACTACAGCAGCAAAGAACTCCCCTAACATCCTCTAGTGTTCTAGGAAAAGGCTTACTGCAAAGAACTGCCCTTTCCATGTGAATTAGATAAGGCTCCCTTGTTTACCTAGGACAAGGCCAGACACAGGTCCTCCAAATTCCCATTCTTTTTCTTACTAAAGATGTAATACCTACGCTTTGTCCCCACTGACGAATTTGAGCAAAATGCCCATTAACTTACCTTCACCACAGTTTAGTGAAGCTAATTTCCTTCCCCCAGACCCCTGAACTTTGGCCCTTGGAAGTTAAAGCAAGACTTGGAATGCTGAACAGTTCCACACAACCACCACTCTGATCTGGAAGAAAGCTATTTCCAGCTCACCTCTCAGATCACACCACCTGTGTCCTGCTCCCCCACTGCCAGTTCTTTCTAGCCTTGTTTACACTTCCCTATAAAACAAAAGCCCTTTCTGCCTGACCACTGATGTGCTTTCAGACCTTATGGTGGAGCATTTCCTTGTCTATTGCAATAGTCCCCCTCTCCCTGTGACAAAAATCTCTTTGAATCAAGTCTCTGCTGACTTGGGTACAGATGCCTGTTTTATTTGTCAGAAATTGCTCTGCATAAATCAGAAGTGAGAGAACGGGCACAGGCAGGGAGTTGCTGCAGGGGGTGAACCTTGGGCAAAAACTCAGGGGTCTCAGAGCCTCAGAGCCGAGTGCCACAGAGGAGAAGAGGGCCCTGGAAGGGACCCTGATCACTGCTCAGGTGACCTTTCTCCATGACCCTGCATTATGACCTCAAAAATCATGTTGTGCTTGGTGTGGCTAGATTTTACTGGGAAGGTGGGGAAGGGGCTGATTTGCAGCAAGCTGGGCATCTAGCTGGATGAAACAGAAGCAGTGGGCAGACAGGGGCCATGAGCAATGCCTATAGCTACTAGTTTGAAACAGGAGTTGAACTATGGAATTCTGATACTTCATTTTAAATCCACACAACTGTGAAAATGGGTCTCGTGGTCCTATTTTACAGCTGAAGGAATCATTTCTCAGAGGCTGTTAAATGCCTTTGCTGAAAAACACAACTAGTAAATGGAGAGCACTTTTCCTGGACGCCCTAAATAAAATACACCTTTGTTTGCAGTGTTTCCATCAGTGCTTATGCAACTTTTTTTGTCCAGCAGCTCTAATGGGAAATCCATGATCACCCACCTCAACCTATGCCCCCACTGTCTTGGTCTGTTCCGCAAAGATAAATAAACCAACAAATTCTCAGGTTGGCCAGCAGGTGCCACCCTTGCCAGGAGCTAGGTTTTTTGAGCATTCAGACACTGATCTCTTAGGACTACAATTGATCAGAAATTCTTTAAGAGAAAAGAAGCCTGATCGTCTATGATACGTAAACTAGATTTTAGTATTATAACTCAGGGATTTAAAGTACTCTAGTGCCAATGAATTAATTAGTGTTCTTCTTTTCTTTTATATTTTTGTTTTTAAAGTATCCTATCTATTTTTGAATAGATAATACACTTACATAGTTCTTAATTCAAAAAGTATGAAAATACACAGTGAAAAATCTCTCCTTTACCACTGTCACCAATATGCCATGTTTTTACACCCCAAATAGAAAAACTACTATTATTAGCTGCTTATGTATCTTTCCTGAGTAATTTTATACATATGCAAGCAAATATAAGTATATATTACTTTGCCATAGTGTTTTACCCAGATATTATACAAGCTGTTCTGCAATTTCTCCACATTAATACATCTCATAAATCTTCTTCATTTTAAAAGAACTACATGATATTCTATTTTATGGTTTTATTATAATTCATTTAATCAGTACTCTATATTTTAGGTTGATTTTAACCTCTGATCTGGCACTGTTCCCAACACTTTTCTTATATTAACCCATTTAATCTAAACCACAATCTTATAAAGTACAGTTAAGCAACACGTAACAATGTTTGGTCAATGACAGACTGCAAATATGAAGGTGGTCCCAATATTGTATTTTTACTGTACCTTTTATATATTTGGATATGTTTAGATACACTAATACTTACCATTATGTTACAGTTGCTACAGTGTTCAGTATAGTAACATGCTGTACAGGTTTGTAGCCTAGGAGCAATAGGCTATGCCATATAGTCTAGGTGTGTAACAGGCTATACCATCTAGGTTTGTGTAAGTACACTATGATGTTCACACGATGATGAAATCACTTAGCAATGCATTTCTCAGAATGTGTCCCCATCATTAAGCAATGCATGACTGTATGTCTGTATTATCACTATTTTATAGGTGAAGAAACAAAAGCAAGGAAAGTTCAGACAACTGGTCCAAGATCAGCCAGCCTGTAAGTGGTGGATCCAGGATGGCAAATAAGGGAAGGCAAAGAGGATTAGCAAAGCTTGGGGGTTGGTGCCCAGTGCTTCAACAGGTCAGGGTGGGTCTGCAGAGGGGAAGCCGTTGAGTGCCTCCCACCTCCATATAGGAAAGGACAGTCTTTCTTCCAAAGCTAGTACTACTATAGATTGGGGATTTACAGAACTCAGGACCCAGACCCTGGGTCTAGACACAGATGTGTTAGATTGTGTCAAAGAAGAGAGGGAAATAAGGACCTCTCAAAATAAAGCATCCTGAGATTCAAAGTAGAGCAAAAAATAAAATGCCTCAGAGGGCCCAGGGAAATGTGCCTCATCTCACAACTCATCTATAAAGAAATGTGGATGCAGGTTACTGGCAGCCACTCTCATCAAGGAGACCCTTCCCCCCTATTTTCTACTTCACTCCATCTTCCTAAACGATGCCACCCCTTGGCTCAGGTTTCTCCTCTGCCAAGTCCCATTATCGATCTCAGTTACTCTGGTACCTGTTTTGATGGCCCTTTCAGCCATCAAACTCTTTCCTTCTTCACCCCACTAACCTCTGTTTTGCCACCCCAGTGGGACAGCTGCTTGCACATAAGATGCCTTTGCTCAAATTAGAATCATAGCTGGATGCATCGTAGGTCTGGGATCCAGAAAAAGAAAGCTCTTCCCTTCTCTCCCTCTCGATCTTCTTTTTTTTTTGAATGAGCTTGAGAAAAACCTTACATTCTGGCCAGCTTCTCACGTGTGCAGCTTGGTGGTACTTTGCCTCAGACCTATCACTCACACACACCATCGTTTCCTGCCCAGGACATTTTTATTGATCCGTTATCATGGCAAGCTGGATGGGACACTGCTGGGCACTCATGCATATAGAACTCAAAAATGTTGGCCAGTGTGATGGTTAACAATATGCGTTAACTTGCCCAGGTCACAGTACCCAGATATCTAGTCAAATATTAATATTATTCTAGATTTCTATATGTTTCTGCAAAAGCATCTTTTAGATGAGATTAGCATTTAAATCTACAGACTTTGAGCAAAGCTGATTGCTCTTCAAAATGTGGGACTGTGTCATCCAATCAGTTGGAGATCTTAATAAAAAAAAAGACTGACTTTCCTCAAAGAAGAGGGAATTCTGCCAGTAGATAGCCTTCAGACTCAAAGTGCAGTACCAACTCTTCCCTGGGATTCTGGACTTTCCAGCCCCGGCAATTGCCTGACTTAATTCCTTAAAATAAATCTTGATCTATTATCTATCTATTTATTTAGGTACACAAATACACATACACATTCTCTCTGGAGAGCCCTGACTAACACAAGCAGTGTTATTACCCTGTGGGTAACTTTCACTAATGTGAAATGGGAGTCAATGGGTAAAAGCTTTCTCCTTTCTTTACCTGGCCATATAGTCCTGAGTTGCTTTTTAGGCATCAAGCTGTATTCAGTGTATCCATTATACCCCAATGGTAATATCTTACCAAACTTACTGTATTGCAAGATACGTGTATAAAACTATGGCACACATATTCTTGTATACAACATCACACCCAAAATATTGACATTGATACCGTCCAGTTACTAAATGTTTCCATGCTCACAAGGATCCCTCATATTGTTTTCTTATAGCCCTTTTCTCTGTCACCTTTCTCTGTCACACTCTTTTCTCTGTCACCCTCAGACCAGAGGATGGAGGACAGAGTGGATGGGGAAGGAGAGATGCTAATCTATGGGTACAAAGTTTCCATTAGACAGGAGGAATAAATTCTAGTGATCTATCACACAGTATGGCAACTATAGTTAATAATATTGTATTATATATTTCAGAATTGCTAAGAAGAAATTTTAAATGTCCTCACTACACAGAAATGGTAAGTATGTGAGGTGATGAATATATTAATGGCTGATTTGATCGTTCAACAAAGTGTGTATGTATACGTATGTATATATATCTCATAACATCAAATTTTACCCGATAAATAGATACAATTATTATTTGTCAACTAAAAATAAAGTAAAATAAAAGATCATCTTGAGATAAATGATTTAAGAGACCATATTAAAAAGTATTAATTAAGCCAGAAAATGTATGTCTTAGAATTCTTTGGTGTTGTTAATCATCATAGTATGTGTGAACTCTGGAGAAATTAGGATTTTGCAAGTATCATGAACTGAACAAAACTTTAAACAGTAAGTTGTACTTTAAATTTAGAATATTATAGACTTTCAGATTAGGATCAGTGGTTTTATATTTGTTTGTTGTCAGATACTCATGAATACAGAGAGTAATAAGGAAAGAGAAACCATGCCTGGTAGAATTTTTCTGGGCTTAGAGTGTGATTCAGGCTATCTCCAAGACCAAGCCACTTTTCAACAGCAGAGAATGATATGAAATGCTTGGAAGTCCTGATGTACCCAAGGACATTAGAGCAGGCTGAATTTATAGACTACTGAAGGAGGCAGTGCTGGTAATGACCTTGTAAGGGTTGGCACTGTTGCAACTTTGTGCTGTGTAAGGAACGCATTGTGTCCCTACAGGGGATGAGCCCAGAGCCAGGGAACATTTCTGAATTTAGAGTATTGAAGGCCTCTGGATCCTTTAGAGAGAGAGGTGAGACAAAGCCTGTGAGCAGTCATGCTGAGCATATGTGTTGGATATTCAATCTTCTTAAGCTTAATAATATTTCACATAAATGCCAACTTGGAAGACTTGAGGTGGTATTATAACAGGAATATCTCCAAGTTAAGGAACTCATAGAATTAGCTAGATTGATTCAGTCTGACAATTAGGTCTACCTTCCTCATAAATTAAAATTCTTAGTTGTCAACAGAGATATGGTGGTTAAATTTCTAGATTTACATGAGTTGCAATATCCTATATATCAACCCCCCACTAAATGTCCTTACCAGTGCTAAATTGGGCATGAATAGGCAGCAATAGATAGCAGCTCTAGAAATTGCAACGTTTGCAGTTATGATTGGTCGGGGCTGAGAAACAGAAATATAGATGCTCTGTTACATTACCAGACTCAAATCTCTACTGAGGGAGTGCTTGCAGTTTGGGATGGAAAAGACTGACGTCCTGAAGACTGTCCTACTTGTCAGCAGCCATGCATTAAGTAACCTATGACTTTCACAGTCATCCCAAATGAGAGTGGAAGTCTGGCAAAGAGCCCAGTGGAAAGATTCAAAGCGACAGAAAATAGTGGAAGCTTCAAGTAGGGAAAAGCTGAGTCTTTTCTAAATGCCAGAACCTTACTCCAGGAATGGCAGAAACTAACACTAATTAATGACGGTTTCAAGAAGGTACTATAATACCTCATAAATGAGCTACGGAACGAGCTAGTACGTTCTCAGCAGTATCAGCTCAGAGTACTAAGGAAATGCATGATGATTGTACCCCTGAACTCTGGCTAAACTAAACAGAGAAGGAATTCATTACAAGGCTATTATGTAGCTCACAGATTTGACAAGAAAGTTAAAGACCTTGGCTTAGACAATGGGCAGGATGCCAGTGAGTCTGGGAAACAGATAACAGATCCACAGTTTGCCATGGCAACAGTCTGTTAGGGTACCACTGCTGCAATGCTTGGGCACTGCATTGACTCCCACCATGGACTGTCTCTAACTTTGTCTGTCTTTAGGCTTCTTCCTCCACATTCAAAATTCCATATAAGGAGGAAAACATCTGTTGTCGTTTAGTTTTCATAGTAGGGATAAAATCTCTGCCTCTCACAAACTCATGTCCTATGGTGTTTTGTTTTGTTTTGTTTGCAACAATGTAAATGGGACTTATTTTCTGAGAAGTCAGATATCACTGACAAATGTTCATTCCTCTCCACCACCCTGGCTGCCTAATATCCTATGTGCATTCTTACTCTCGTAATTGTACTTTGATGGACAAGCTTCTGAAATATTGGAGTTGTTTGTGAGGAAGGTTTTATATTAGTGATTTAGTTTCTTTACTATTTAATTTGCACTATAGAAATTGTGAATATTTGACCGTTATAGGTCTATTTAGATATCTATTTTTTTCTGTCAGTTTTGTTAAGTTATATTTTCTATAACTATAGCCATATTATCCATATTTTCATAAAATTATTTGTAATCTATTTTTATTTACTTTTAATGCCTAGAAGATGTCTAGTAATGCCACCTTTTTCAGCCTTGATATTCTTATATTTGTGCCTTCTCTCTTGTCTTGATTTGTCTTAATATGTGTTTATCAATTTTCCACAAACTGCCTTTTTATTGTTTATTTTTGTTATCAGATGCTTGTTGTCTATTTCATTAATTCCTGCCTTTATTTTTATCATTTCCTTCCTTGGGCTACTTTAGGTTTATTTTGCAAGTTTTTATCCTAATTTTTTGAGACTTCTCATTTTAGCTGTGACATGTAAATAGCTTCAAAGTTGTTGATCCCATTCTTACCTTGAGAAAAAGTTGGAAATCAATTACTCTTCTTGGACCCATCTAGAATGGAGATTGTGGGGTAAATGGTCACCCCAAAATCTAGAGAGAAGTGCATCCAGAGATCTACAGCCAAGATTTGCTTACCTGGAGCAGAAGCTGCTAAAATCATAAATGGGTAGGAACATTTACATGATAGTTTGACTAATTACTAGCAGCTGAGTATGAGTAATGTGATAGTGAAAAACTGGGGGCCCAAGTCTTAGAGGTACCCCATACTTTCATTGATTTTACCTCCAAGAGGTCCATCAGGTTCCCACAGTGAAGCTCCAGGAAAGACCTTCTTGTGGCCATGGCAAGAGGAAGGGAAGAGTAGTCACTGTGAAGTATACTCAGATGTTTCTCCATCACATCTCTTCAGAGGACAGAATTGGCCAGAGCCTCATTCCTTCTGGGCAAGGGACATTCCTCCCACTTTAGCCTCCTCCAGCCTTCCTGTCTTACTTAAGGGTGTCAGGACTTCAAGGAAATAAACTGGGAACACTGTAGCCAGGGGAGCAAGTAGCAGGCAGAGGGGAAAAAAAGCCATACCACTGGAGAAACACTTGTGAAAATTATAGCTTTGAGACACAGACCCACTAAAAGACAGATTTAATCATAAGATTATAGAACGCTTCCCTCTCCCCACACCTCACCACCCTACCAACAGGGCTTAGGTAGAGTAACAGTAGATCGTAGCTGTTAAGAGCTACAAGACACAGACTTTCTGATGAGTTCTTTAGGAAGCCCAAAGTGAAGAAGGGATGCTAAAGGAAGGAAACTGGAGGAATTTGAAGCCTCTGGCACCTATAGCTATAGCCAACATTAAACACAAAGCAACTCATAGCCAGATGAATATAAACCCTCACACTGAAGTTGAGTTTACTCCAGTTCCTATGACCCAATAAGAACATGTTTTCACTATCCTGACCTTTAGTGTGAGGAATTGGTTTTCCAAAAAAGAAAAAAAATTATAAGGCATGACAAAAGGCAAGAAAAAACACAGTTGGGAGTGACAAGTATTCATTGTTACCAGAGTTCGCTATGAAACAATTGTTAGAATTATCAGACAGGGTGGGGACAGGGAGGGGAGGTTGGGAGATGTTGGTCAGAGGATACAAAATTTCAGCTAGATAGGAGGCATAAGGTCAAGAGATGCATTGTACATGATGACTATAGTTAATAACATATTGTATTCTTGGAAAAATGCTAAGAGAGTAGATGTAAGTTGTTCTCACCACAAAAATGATAACTATGTAAGATAATGCATATGTTAACTAGCTAGATTAAGTCATTCCACAATGTATATATACTTTAAAGCAGCGGTCCCCAACCTTTTTGGCACCAGAGACCAGTTTCATGGAAGACAATTTTTCCATGGACCTGGTGGGGGGCTGTTTCAGGATGATTCAAGTGCATTACATTTATTACATTTGCAGCCACTCCCCAGTGCTAGCATCACCACCTCTGTCAGCGCCACCTCAGTTCATCAGGCATTAGATTCTCATAAGAAGTGCACAACCTAGAGCCCTCGCATGCACCATTTACAGTAGGGTTTGTGCTCCTATGAGAATCGAATGCTGCCACTAATCTGATAGGAGGCAGAGCTCAGGCAGTGATGCAAGCAATGGGAAGCAGCTGTAAATAAAGGTGAAGCTTCCCTCGCTCTCCTGCTGCTCACTTCCTACCATGCAGCCCAGTTCCTAACAGGCCATGGACCAAGCCAGGTCTGTGCCCAGGGAGGTGAGCACTGCAGCTTTAAAGGATCATGTTGTCCATGGTAAATACGTACACTTTTATCTGTCAGTTTTTAAAAGTTAAAAACAAAGAATTATCAGACAGAATTAAAAATTACTGTGATTAATATGTGAAGGACCCTAATAGAAAAAGTAGACAACATGCAAGACATTTAGTTATCACCATTATATTCTTCATTAAAAAGGGGCAAGCTTACTTACTTTTTTTTACATACAGCAATAGTTTAGGCAGTATTGTGACTATCTGATCTTTAAAATTTGCTGGAATTTTCCTGAGGACTCATCTGAGATTGATGTGGTTTTTTTTTTGTTTGTTTTTGTGAGAGCTCTTTGAAAATGTCTCTAATTTTTCTTAGGAATAAGGGTTATTTAAAATTTATCTCTACAAAGGTCATTTTGCAAATTATATTTTCCTAAAAGGTTGTCCATATATATTTGGAAATATATATATGTGTGTGTGTGTGTGTATCTACGTGCATATATATGTATGTGTGTGTGTGTGTGTGTATATATATATATATATATGTAGAGAGAGAGATTTTTAATTTTCCTTTTGGCAAATTTAAAAGATATAGAAAAGTACAAAGAATAATATGACAAACACATATGTTCTCACCACCCAGAAATAGCAACTGTTAACAATTTTATATTTTCTTTTTGCACTTTAAAAATATACACACAGGGAATTGCACATACCATGAGGGCAGAGCTCAATAAATCAACACAAAAATAAACACCCTTCTATAATCACCACCTAGATCAAGCAATTAAACATTACCCCTCATCGCAGAAGTTCTCTTTTAATCACTAATTTTTCTCTTTCCCCAAAAGGTAACTACTATTCTTAATTCTATCACCATAAAATAGATCTACTTGCTTCTTTTAACTTTATATACATGTGTACATTGTACAATATGTATTCTTTTGTATTTTGTTTCCATTGCCCAGTCTTATTTGCTAGATTCATCCATGTTGTCGCATATAGTGCAGTTCATTTGTAAGGTTGTATAGCAGTTCGTTGTACGGATATACCACAGATCATTCCGCCTTCCTATTGTTATTGGACATTTGGGTTATTTGCGATTTGTAGCTATTACAAACTATTACAACTAATGCTACTGTGAACATTCTTGTGTATGACTTTGGTGAATAAGTGCCTATGTTTCTGTTAGGTATACATTTAGAAGGGAAATTGATGGGTCATAAAATATACATATGGTCAGTTTTAATAAATACTGCCAGCTTTTCAAAGTGATTGTACCACTTAATGCTCCAATTGGTAATGAGAGTTCCTGTTGTTACACATTTTCAGCTGTACAGTCATGCATCACTTAACGACAGGGATACATTCTAAGAAATACATCATTTGATGATTTCTTCATTGTGAAAACATCATAGAGTATATTTACACAACCTAGTGGTACAGCCCACTATATACTCAGGCCTCAATCTTGTACTCTATGTTACTTTACTATATTGTAGGCAATGATAAGACAATGCTAAGTATTTGTGTATCTAAGCATAAAAAGATGCAGTAAAAATATGGAATTATAATCTTATGGGAACACTATCATGTATGTGATCTGTCTATAACCAAAACATCTTTATGTGGTTTATGACTTTATTTGTTATTTTCAGTCCGTTCAAGCCATTCTGGTGATAAATAATGTTATCTTTGCATGACTTTATTTTGAAGACTACTGAAGTTGAACAAATTTTCCAGGTTTAAGGGCATTTGGATATCCTCATTGGGAAATTTTTCTTTGAGTCCTTTTTTTTCTTTTTATAAATTTCTGAATATTAAGTAGGGGGTACAAGCATTTTTATTACATGGATATCTTATACTATGCTTAAGTCAGGTCTTTTGGTGTGCTCATCACCAGAATAATGTTCATTGTACCCAATAGATAAGTTTTTATCCCACACCCACTCTCCCACCATCTCCAATTATTGGTTTCTCACGTCTTTTATCTTTTGTATTGCTTTGTGTGAATCTGTACCCATCTATTAGCTCCCACTTATTAGTGAGAACATATGGTATTTGATTTTCTATTCTTGAGATACTTCACTTAGGATAATGGTCTCCAATTCCCTACATGTTGCTGCAAATGACATTATTTCATTCCTTTCTATGGCTGAGTACTTCATGGTGTGTATTACAGGGATACAAACATTTTGGTTATATAATTTGATTTTGTACAGTTTGAGTCAAAGTTCTAAGTGTTTCCTATCACCCAGATAGTGTGCATTGTACCTGTTAAGTGTGAATTTATTCATTCCCTCCTGCCCCTACCTGCTAAATTTTATCAAAGGCTTTTTTCAGTATCTGTTTGAGTGATTACATACTTTCCCCCTATAATTTAGCTATGTTGTTGCATGAATCAGTAGTTTGTGCTTTTTAGTTGCTGAGTAGCATTCCGTCGTATGAATAAACCAAAATTTGGTTACCTATTCCACTCCTGATGGGCATTTGGATTCTTTCCAATGTTTTGGTCTTATATATACAGCCAAAATGAACTTCCTTATATAAGCCTTTATGTAAATATATTTTTGCATGTGGGGGACTAAATGCCTAGGTGGAATTAGTGAAACATATAATAGAGGTTTGTTTAATTTTATAAGAAACTAATAAACAGATTCTCAAAATGGTTATACAATTTTGACCTCCTGGCAGCATCGTATGAGATACCCAGTTATACGTCATCTTCCCCAATGGGTAATATTGTTATTCTTTACAATTCTAGTCACTCTAATGGTTGTGTAGTAGCATCTCACTGTGGCTTCAACCTTAATTTTCCAGTGGCCAACAATGTTGAATATCTTTTTATGTGCTTATTGAACATTCATATTTCCTCCTATATGAAGTACCTGTAAAATATTTTTCACATTTTTATTTGTTTAAATTTTGTTATTGGTATGTAGAAGTTCTTTATACAGCCTAGATGCAAGCCCTTTGTGAGTGCAAATAGTTTTCCTCAATCTGTGACTTTCCTTTAAGTTATTCAACAATGTTTTGTGATGAGTGGATGTTTTTACTTTTGCCAAAGTCCAGGATAGAATGATTTTCTTTTGTGTTTAATGCTTTTTCATTCTGTTGAGGAAATATTTGTCTATATCAAGAACTCAAAGTGATTACCCTGTAAATTCTTATAGGAACTTTACTGTTTAAACTTTTACATTTAGGGATTTGATTTTTGGATAAGGTGAGAGATAAGGTTCTGGTTTCATTCTTCTGCATAGGAATATCAAGTTTTTCTATCACTTTTTACTGAGGAAACTGTCCTTTACCCACTGTATGTTCTTGACACCTTTGTCAATGATATGAGCTCACTATAGATATGTGGATTTATTTCAGGCTTCTCTATCCTATTCCATTGTACTATGTATCTATTTTATGTCAATAACATGCAATTTTGGTCACTACAGCTCTGTAGTATAATTTGAAGGCAACTAATATTATTCATCTAGTTTTATTCTTTTTGCTTAGATACCTTTGACTATTCTGGGTCTTTTGATGTTCCATACAAATTTTAGGATAGTTTTCTTTTTCTGTGAAGAATAATGTTGGAATTCTAATGGGGATTGCATTGAATCTGTAGATTTCTTTGGGTAGAATAGACATTTTAACAATATTGATTCTTCCTATCAATGAGCATGGATTTTCTTTCCATTTTTTGTATTCTCTTCAGTTTCTTTCATAAATGTTTTATACTCTTCATTATAGAGATCTTTCACTTCATTGGTTAAGTTTATTCCTAGATATTTTATTTGTAGTTATTATAAATGGGATAACTTTCTTGGTTTCTTTTTCAGATTGTTGACTGTTGGCATATAGAAATATTGCTCTCTTTTTTTGTATATTGATTTTGTATCCTGCCACTTAACTGAATTTGTTTATAAGTTCTAATAGTTTTTTTAATGTGTGTGGAATCTTTAGGTTTCTCTAGATATAAGATTATATCATCTGCAAACAAGGATAATTTGACTTTTTCCTTTCCAGTTTGGGTGCCCTTTATTTCTTTCTCTTATCTAATTGCTCTATCTAGAACTTCCAGTACTATGTTTAATAACAGTGGCAAAAGTAGGTATGCTTGTCTTATTCTGGATCTTAGAGGAAAGGCTTTTAAGTTTTCCCCATTCAGTATGCTTTTTGCTGTGGGTCTGTCTTACATGGTTTTATCATGTTAAGACAAGATCCTTCTATACTCAGGTTTTTGAGAGTTTTTATAATGAAGGGCTGTTGAATTTTCTTGAATGTTTTTTCAGCATCAATTGAAATGATCATATGGTTTTTGTCCATTGTTCTGTTGATATGATGTATCACATTGAGTGATTTGTGTATGTTTAACCTTCTTTGCATTCCTGGAATGAATCCTAATTGATCATGATGAATAATCTTTTTAACATGTTAAATTCAGTTTGCTAATATTTTGTTGAGGATCTATTTCCATCAGAGATATTGGCATATAGTTCCAAACAAGCCCAGACTGCAAAGATTAAAATAAATATCTGACTCTTCAATGTCTAGACATTGACAAACATCCACAGCATCAAGAGCACCCCATAAAACACGACCTCACCAAACAAACTAAATAAGGTACCAGTGACTGATCCTGCAGCAATGGAAGGTGACCTTTCAGACAAAAAATTCAAAATGGCTCTTCTAAAGAAGGTCAATGAACTTCAAGACAACACAGAGAAGATATTCAGAAGCCTATCAGAGAAATTTAACAAAGAGATTCAATAATAAAAAAAAAAATCAAGCAGAATTTCTGGAGCTGAAGAATTTGATTGACAAACTGAGAAGTGCATCATGGTCTCGACAGCAGAATTGACAAAGAAGGAAATCTTTCTTCTTTTTTGTTGGGATAATTTCCCCCTTAGAACTGATTTTTCTGAATTCCATAAGTTTTGGTTTGTTGTATTTCCATTTTTGTTTATCACAAAATATTTTTTAATTTTCCTTTTTATTGATGTTTGACCCATTGTTGTTCAAGAGTATGTTGCCTAATTTCCGCATGTTTATAAATTTTCTGAAATTCATTCTAGCATTCATTTCTAGTTTCATAGTGTTATAGTCAGAAAATATACTTGATGTTATTTCAATCTCTTTAAACTTGGTAAGAGTTGTTTTGTGGCCATTTAATCTATCCTGCAGAATGATTTGTATTGAGCTTGAGAAGAGTGTGTATTCTGTTGTTGTTGCATGGAATATTCTGTATATGTCTGTTAGGTTTCTTTGGTCTAAGGTGTAGTTCAAATCAATGCTACCTTATCGATTTTCTGTCTGGATGATCTGTCCATTGCTGAAAGTGGGGTACTGAAGTCTCCCACTATTATTGTGTTGCTGTCTGTCTCTCCCTTCAGATCTATTAACATTTGCTTTATATATTTAGGTGCTCTGATGTTGCATGCATATGTATATTTAAAATTATTATATCCTCTTGATGAATTCATACTTTATTATTATATAATGACTTCATCTCTTTTTATGTTGTTTGACTTAAAGTCTTTTTATTTTATATAAGTATAGCTATCATTGCTCTTTTTTGGTTTCTATTTGTATAGAATATCTTTTTCTATCCCTTCACTTTCAATCTATGTAAGTCTTTACAGGTGAAGTGAATTATATCTTGTAGGCAGAATAGGCAGTATATCTTTTGATTAGAGGATTTACTCCATTTACTTTCAAGATAATTACTGGTAAGTAAGGACTTACTTACCACTGCCATTTTGTGAATGGTTTTCTGGTTGTTTTGTAAATAGTTTGTTCTTTTCTTCCTTTCTGTTTTTCTTTGTGATTAGAATATTTTCTGTAGTAAGACGCCTTGATTCCTTACTTTTTTTCTTTTGTGTATCTACAATAGGGTTTTTTTTGTTATTTTTTATCATGAGACTTACATAAAACACCTTACAGTTATGCAGATCTATTTTAGGTCGATAACTTAATTTCTCTTGCATACCAAAGCTCTTCACTTTTACTCTTTTCTCCCATAATTTACGTTTGTGATGGCACAATTTATACATTTTTATAGCGTGTATATTTTAATAAGTTATTGTAGCTATTATTCTTTTTGATAGTTTTGTCTTTTAATCTTCATGCTAATGATATAAACAATTTATACACCACCATTACAGTATTAGAGTGTTCTGCATTTGATTGTGTACAGTTGTCCCTTAGTATTTGAGGGGAATTACTTCCAAGGATCCCCATGGACCAAAATCTATGAATGCTCAAGTCCATTATATAAAATGGTGTAGTATTTTTTAAAAATCTATGCACATGATCCTGTGTACTTTAAATCATCTCTAGAATGCTTATAATACCTAAGATAATGTACATGCTATGTAAATAGTTGTTATACTGTATTATTAATGGAATAATGACAAGGAAAAGCCCATATATGTTCACTTCAAACATTTTTTTCTGAACATTTTTGATCTATAGATAGTTAAATTGATGGATGTAGAACTCAGATATGAAAGGCCAACTGTACTAATGAGTTATACATTTTCATGTGTTTTCATGTTACTGAGGAATAGCCTTTTCTTTCAGCCTGAAGAATCTCCTTTACTATTATTATAAGGCAAGTTTAGTGGTGATAAACTCCCTCAGTGTTTGTTTGTCTGGGAATATCTTTATTCATGATATTCATTCTTAGTAAATTATGGAACCATCAAATTTTATAACCTTGCTGTTGAAAGTGATAAAAGAAATACAGTGCCCTCAGCAAGGAAGTAACCTGGCCAAGGTCTCAAAAATTTGCTCAAAAATAGTTATGAGAAGGGTTATTATCTTCCTACCCACCCCTGCCAGGTGCACTTGTGTGGATGCACACACACATATATGCACATCCACACACACATATATACTTCTTCAGAGAAAGGAGAGTTCCCCTATTTAGGAATCTTAAAGAGAAAGGTCAAAACTTTCCACAAAAAGGTCAAAGCTTATTACAGAAATGAAAAGAATAAAAACTTAAAAAAGAAATGTAGACTGAAGTTAGAAGAAACTCTATCCTAAGAGGACATGTTTTTTTTCATGGTAAATCTGCCTCTATTTATTACTTAAAATTAGAAGTGTAAATAGAAGCATGGTATACACATTATTTAATAATTACTCCCTGCTGAAAACATTAGATAATATTTATTTGTGTAGTTATTTATTTATTTTTTGCAATTAACCATTTTAAAGCATGTGGTTCAGTGATATTTCATACATTCACAGCATGGGGCAGTCATCGCCTCTGTCTAGTTACTGACATTTCATCACCCAAAAGGAAAGCCTATACCCGTTAAGCTGTCAACCCCATCCCCTACCCCCGGCCCCTGGCAACCACCAATCTGCTTTCTTTTTTAAGAGGTCATTTTTAATGAGCATAGTTTCCACTGATTCTAGAGACTCAGTGCATCCTCCATTGGCTCTGTAATTGTTAATCATTCATAATCACTGTCATATAGCTTGCAGCTAAAATTGATGTTTTTCTTCCTTACCACCCACCACTACAAAGAAGTTCATAAAAATTGTTTGTGAAGCTGATCATGTTTAGGATTCAGAGAACCTGGCATGATTTTGAGCACCACCAAGGGTAGGGATGACAAACTTCAGTATGGATGCCTGACTAAAGTCTTTAAAAAGCCAGTATGTATAGCAGAAGTTGGGGGTGGAGAAGTCGTGAGGTGGAGTGAAAGCAGGGGAAGAAAGGCAACTACAAAAGGCACAGACACACGGTTAGCGGGACGCCAGAGACCCAGCCTAATCATAGCCCTGAACACAGCCACATCTAAGACAAGAGTAGGTGGAGGGAAAAAAATGTCTTGGAATGAGTGCAGGGGAGAACTTTGAGGATGTGCTTGTATTAATATGTCCTGCTCATTTTACCTGGCCCCCTGTACTTAGTATCTTGGGTTTAATGTGCTGGTTTTTACCATCAGTTTGCAGATTTTGATTTCTGTATAGACAACTGTCAGGATATGTGTGCATGCGTGTGCGTGTGCGTGTGCGTGTGTGTGTGTGTGTGTGTGTGTGTGTGTGTGAGTTACTCTAGGGTAGATTTTAAAAACCCTCCTTCTCACTTGGAATATTATATATTCTTTTTTTTTCCTTGCTTTTAGTATCTCTCGAAGTAATCATGTTTCCCACCACGTCTTTGTGCAGCTTTCTTCCTATAACACCAACAGCTGAACAGCTGCTACTATTTTGTTTCACTCACCATCCTCCAAAATCAGAAACAGAGAATTAAAAAAAAAAACCCTGGAGAACTGAAAATATGTTAGAATACAATTCTAAATAATAAATAGTTCACAAGATTTAATAATAGTGATCACTGTGTATGTGACATTTTTCTAAGTGCTTCTTATGTGCTAACACGTTTAATTTTCAGGGCAACCCAGTGAAGTAGGTACTATTAATGTCTCCATTTTATAAATGAGAAACCTAAGGCACAGAGAAGGTAAGTAAATTGACTGAGGTCAAAGTAAATATTTATCCTGGCCCAAATTACAATTCTGAGAATTCCATGCACAAAATCCATCTCTCTGTTTCCTAGCTATAGTAGACCTGATAAAACCCCAAAGTAAGTTGCATGCTGGTTGTATAGCATCAAATAGCCTGAGTTGTGGTCCTGGCCTTACTCATTTCAAGCTGTACAATCTTGAGCAAGTCACTTAACTTCTCTGAGCCACAGCTTTTCCATGCATCAACCATGGAATGATGATGAGTGTATCTAATACAAAAGGAAGAGGCTAGCACACAGTAGGAAGCTGCATCTCTGGTGCCTGGCATGTAGTAGGTGCTTGATAAATATTTGTTGAATATTACTTGTTATAATAAAACAGCACTTCTTGAAAAGAGTAGTAAAATTGTCATTTATTTACTTATTTTTTAAAGATAGGGTCTAGCTCTGTTGCCCAGGCTGCAGTGCAGTGGCACAATCATAGCCTCAAACTCTTGGACTCAAGTGATCCTCTCTGCCTCAGCCTCCTGAATAACTAGGACTACAGTTGTGTGCCACCACACCCAACTAATTTTTTTTTTTTCGTGTAGAGATGGGATCTCCATATGTTGCCCAGACTGGTCTGAACTCCTGGCCTAAAGCAATCCTCCTCTCTTGGCCTCCCAAAACTCTGGAGTTATAGGTGGGAGCCACCACACCCATCCCAAATTGCCATTTATTCAAGTTGAGCTCAACTGCCTTTCTATTCTTTTGCAACCTCATTTTTCCAACATTTGAGACAACAGCCTACAAAATATTTTAAGTGTTGACATCATCTAATTTTAACACAAGCAAATAAAAACTGATAACCTGGCATATAGATCTTTTACTTTGAAAAGTAAAAACAATGATAAAAATCAGGTTTATCTCTTCCTAGAAAATGTACACCCTTTCATGGATATAGCCTATGGCTGGATCATATCCATAGAGCGCTTAAAGTCATTCATTTATTGCTTTGATGTTGATGATGTTATAACCAATAAAAAGAAGTTCTCTGTTGATATCTTCTCCTGCCACTCTGGCATACTCATTTATAGAATATCCAAAGATGTAAAGAATTGTTGAAAAAAGGAAAATGAATAGCCAGCAATATGTGAATGGTGGGTAAAATATTGATTTCCCCAATTTTTTTCCTGCTTTAAATAATATTCTTTCATACATTGTGCCTGGTAGAGTATTTGTAGAAAAAAAAAATCTATATCTGATGTGGAGAAAAATAGCTCAAAAAATAAATTCTGATTCTGACTTCAGGCATTGTGGAATGAAGTGACCATGATTTTGCACAGAAGATCAAGGCAATCTCAAGAGCTATGAGTTCAAAGGGCCACAGAGGCTGCGTCTCTAGCAATTCCATGAACACAACACCGTTAGGAGTTATGTAAGAATGCATGTCAACTTTAAGTTACTCCTCTATGCATGGATAAAATTTCTGGAATTCTATTGAGAAATAAACCTTTATTTTAACTATGCTTGAAAATAAAAAGCAAACCATATGCTTCCCAAAAGAGAAGAGAACATTTTAAAATTGTTAGAAAGCCAATAAGCATTGATTGACTCAAGGTTTAAAGGTGACTAAAATAATATGTGACAAGGGTTCTTTATTTTACAGTAGGGCTAATCTCAGAGTTTACTGACTCCCTGTATCTTTGTTATGTTTTGTTTGTTTGTTTGTTTTTCCCTTTGTTTTTTGTCTCTTTGGAATATTTTCCCAGGATACTTTCTCTTCTCTCTCTCTCTTTCCGTCTCTCTCTCTCTCCTTACACACTATCATAGAAATAAATCGTGATATATACTCTTGTTGGCTTTGTTGGACAAAACTTGGGTTCTATTAATTTGTTGACCTGAAGTGTTCCAAAATTATGTTTCTCAAAATACACAAATGTATTTATATTTGTAGTTCTTTTACTACAAAGGGGAGAAAAAGTCTTTGAGACTTTTGATGAAAATCACCCAATTTAGCATAATCTTGTATGACTTTATTCATATTTGACAAGTTAGAATGTTAAGAAACTCTTTGAATAGTTCAGCAATTTATCTCCATCATCATGAGTCTTTAGTGAAAGGGTGAAAGTTTGACTTAAAAACGATGAAGTAATATTAAGGACATCAAAGTAATGAAAGACATGTAGCAGTTTTAAACAGAATATGATATTTAAACTTTTATTACTTTTAGTCCATATGGTAAGAAAACTTTAATAAGAAAATGTTTTGTTAAAAAGAGACTATTAAATGTAAATTCACTAATGAAAGAGAAAAAATTAAAGTTGACTGGAAAAAACACTCTGAAAAAAAAAGTTTATTCACTACTGTTATTAAATAGTTTCATGCTAGGTAAGAAAAGTAAAGCAAAAAATGACCTGAAGGTCCAATGACAAATTGACATGCAGTTAACTTTTTAAAAATGTTTATGAATTATCCTTTAGCAACTTCAGGTCATTATGCAAAATTTACCTACATATTAATATGTATTTGGAATAATAAAAGATCCTATCTAAAATCTCAATTTGTAAATCTTTCAAAATTTAGTAGCCACGTCGAAGAGACAAAGAAATTGTCCAAGCGAAAGTTTAGATCCCTGTCTTAAATGACAGAGCATTAGGACATGAAAGGCTTTCTCATGTGCAAATTGGTTTTCATGCTAAAAAACTTGGATGGAAAGATGATCTCTGGCTTTCACTATGTTCCCATAAACTAATTAAATGTACATTTTACAGTTAGGCCATTTTTCAAAAAGCATCTGGTCGATAATACGAATTGTATCATCCCCCACAAAGAATTTCCCCCGAATATCTAGCAAATGAAGGAGAGTAAGGACTTGGAGGTGGCAAGGGCACTGGTGGCCACCTGGCTGGCTCTCCTCCCACTGCCAGCACGAAGGCACAGGGACAGCGTATATTTCCAGCTCCAGAGTCGACTGTAGCATATCATTATAAGATCCCTGGGGAGGATTCCTTCATGGCTCATTGCATCTCAATGGAACCAGAGTGGCACAATAACCACCTAAGTGGTATGTGCTGGATGTAGTGTTCAGGAAGAAAAGAACACGATGCATGGTATTTACCCAGAGAGTGAGCGGGCACAGTCATTGTCATCCGTCCTGACTCCGTCTTCATCCTGACTCGCCTTCTAACAAGGAGGTGCAGCACCTTACCCAGATGCAGCTTATTGTTGCTGATACCTGAAATGTCTATCATGACCATTGCTGACTGTTAAGATTTAGTATGCGTTTAGGAAGTTTCGAAAGGAAGAAACTTATGATAGAAACTTTTATTGTTTTTAACTGACTTAATGATGCTACCGGAATATCCCTAGAATCTAACAAGCTTGTTGGAATACTATATATATATATATATATATATATATTCATAGAGTAAGTAAAAAATAAAGTTAAACCCCAAAGAAAAAAGGCCATAATCTAATCACTCTGAATAGCCACCAGTAACATTTTTGAGTAACCTTTCAGTCTTTTTCCTATGTACACCTACATACTAACAATATCTAATATTCATTTAGTTTTTACTTGGTGTCAATCACTATGCCAAATTCTTTATGAGCACTATCTCATTTAATCCTTATAACAATTTAAGAGATGGGCACTATTGTGCCCATTTTACAGATGAAGACAGTGAGGCTTAAGACTTTAAACAATTTGTACAAAATCACACATCTAGTTAATCATAGGAACTATGATTTAATCCAGTTTTAATCCAGGTATGCTTGACTCCAAAGCCCGAGTTCTTAACCTTTATGTAAGACTTCTAATTTATACATACCTTTAATACTAGAAAATTGTGTTATTTTATACAAACAATTTTATATTCTTCTTAAAGTATAGCTATAATGAGGCAAGCATAAAAAGGAAGAGAAACATAATATATAAAATTTGTATTCAAAATACATGAGGTATCTGGATTTTGCTTTTCAAGTAGTCAAATGATATTAAGAGTTAGCACATGAAAAATAACAAATAATGAAGCACACTGCAAAGGAAAAATGCTCAGAATTACTGGATAAAGGCATACAGGCAGTACTACTATATATATTAAATTATCTGTAAATAAATTCAGATGGCTTTTAAAAAGTGCTGGGAGACCTATGGCAGA
Organism: Mirza zaza; assembly: GCA_008750895.1. Taxonomy (NCBI): domain Eukaryota; kingdom Metazoa; phylum Chordata; class Mammalia; order Primates; family Cheirogaleidae; genus Mirza; species Mirza zaza. Next base: position 20,680 of record VSMD01082887.1, on the reverse strand, counting down.
CAGGTGCATCACTCTTCTATTAGGATCAATTTTTATGTGGAGTGGTTATAAGAAATTATAAAGTATTATTTATAGGGAATAATCTAGAGAAGTAATGTACCAAAAAATATGGTTTAATTTTTTGGCAAGGTAAGTTTATTTGATTTCTAGAAATATAAATTTGAAATAATAAGTAATGAGGCAGAACACAAAGAAAGGTATACACACTAGTTTCACAGCTGGGAAAAATAAAGGTTTATATTTAGACAATGATAGAAAGACAAAGATAGATAGAATGATATTTAGACAAAGATAGACAATTTAAAACCGCATAAAGAATTTATGTTTTATAATTTGTGTTTTATAAAGAGTTTATGTTGTGTTTTTTCAATAAATTTAAGTGCCTAAAATGATTTTTCAAAGATCTAAAGATTTTTGTTTTTGCTGTTTAAGTTCTTTTCATGATTGTTAAAAATAAATGTATTTTGGCTTAGCATCATCCTCGAAAGAAAGGCTGATGGAATGAAATGTAAGGAGGAGGGAACAAGGCACAAAGCCACATAGCGGTAAAAATGAAGGGGGAAACAGAGTGGTTATAATACAATTATATCACAAAATAGGTAATTACGATATGACTGGGGTTGCATTGAAGTTATCTAAAAAGCACTTAGAAAAATCTAACCACATCTGACATTTCTTAATTCATTCTTCCAAAACTGAAGATAAATTTTGAATGTGCTTATTAATTTATTACAGATTGTTTGTAGGTACTATATACAAAGATAGGCAATGTCCCTTAATGAAAAGTATCAAGAAGACAGAAAAGCAGGAGTTGCTTTAGATGTTGGTATCATTGATTTCCCCATAAGTCCTCCTTTGATTTTTAATAATATTTCAAACATGAATTATACCCCTGTTTCCAGACATCTAGTGTTGTTTTGGATTGGTACAAACAGATCAGTTTCAGTCATATAATAGAAAAATACATGAAAGATATCTCACATGAAATATATCCTGCACAAAACCATATATGACATAGGTGGTGGTCTAAATTAGTTTCCTCCCAGGTGTTTAATCTTAGCATGATAAAAAGTTATGTCATCCTAACTAGAAAATACTTTCAAGTAGTTTTTTCTTCTGTGGACACCTTACGTTTTTGATGGCTCACATTTCTGTGATTTTAGAGCCTTTGGATCACCAAGGTGAATTTTCAGTTGTATTTCTTCCAACCAAGATAAAATAAACCAAGGAGACTTCTCAGGCAGAGGTGAAGGGATCTGGGTTCTTGGTGTATAAGATTGCTGTTGGAACATGTGAAGTGGGGCTGTACGAAAGTAAGTCAGATATAGGAGCAACTGTGGAGCCACACCTGTATGAACACCTGGTGGAGGGAGGCAGAAGAATCTCTGTCTGGAAGGCTAGTAGTGACCCGATGGTCTTAGTGGACCCTGAAGTCTGGCAGTGTTACAGATTGGACACCGAATCTAAAGAATACAAAGCTCTCCTTTTGTACTTTTTATGCACATGGGGTTAAAAACAGCAAACTATAGCTAACAATTGAATGTTTTTAATTATGTTCTAGGGACTGTGCCCAGTGCTTCGCATGAATTAAATCACTGAAATATTGCAGGAGACAAGTATCATTATTTCCTCCTTGTGATTTCTAGCAGACATGAGTCTAAGAGGAGGCTAGTAACTTGCACAAGTATATAAAACCAGTAAGTGATAGACTTAAGTTTGCACGCAGTCTGGTTCCAGAGTAGGGGAACTTAGCCAAACCTTTGTCCCTTGAATGGCTCTAAAGCATCTCTTAGTGGCTAGTAACTTAGGAATTTGCTCCATGTGTTTTGTGGCCATGATTTAACCCCTTCCTTTGAGCTCGACTTTTGACTTTAGAAGCAATAACTAGAGTAAGAGGTTAAACATGTACATTTGCAATGAGTACTATTTAATCCATAAATGGCTCTTAATATTTATTTTATGAAAAGGCTCTTAAAGGTCTTTTTACTTTTTTTTTTTTTAATAGACAAAAGGTCTTACTTTGTCAGCCAGCCTGAAGTGCAGTGATGAAATCATAGCTCACTGCAGACTCAAACTCTTGGGCTCAAGTCATCTTCCTACGTCAGGCTCCCAAGTAGCTGAGACTGCAGGCACACACCACCACACCTGGCTAATTTTTCGTAGCCTTTTAATTTTAACTTCAATGTAATTTCTGTCTCTAAGGTAGCCTTGACATTGGATGATGGCACATAACATTGCATTTCACATGGAACAATTCTTCTCTTTTCCATTCTGATGTCCTCCTTCAGTGCATAAAGTATCCATTATTTTTAAGAAATTCAGTATTTGAAAATCTAACATGCAAGTTGGTAGGTAATTATTTCTAATGCACAAAGAGTCATCACAGAATTACAGATTATTAACATTGTATATTGGTTTATATAATCAAAATGTGATTAGATTCAACTTTTCAGATTATTGAATAAAGGAAGATCCACTATCTTTAATCCATTATTCCCCAGTCTAGTGCAAAAGCCACTTTGGTTTGTAAGATTAGAAGCGTGTAGCTGTAAATAACCAACTTGGCCAGTACCACATGATAATGCTTTTAAGATTTTTCCTATTAAATATCAAATCAAAGGAAAAATACATGCCTCAGATAGCCTTTTCAAGAAATAGTGTTGAAACAACTAGATATCCAGATTTAAAAAAAAATAGAATCTAGGCATAGATCTTATGCCTTTGACAAAAATTAACTTTAAAAGTTAATGAAAATAGCCTCAGGGAGGTCCTTTGGGAGATATTCCAGAAGGCATTGTTATCATAGGAGGTGACATCTCCATGCATGTTATTGCCCCGGAAGACCCTCCAGTGGGACAAGATGTGGAGATGGAAGACAGTGATATTGATGATCCTAACCCTGTGTAGGTCTAAGTTTTAAAAGTGAAAAGAAAAAAATTTTAAATAGAAAAAAATCTGATGAAATAAGGATATAAAAAAAGACAATATTTTTGTATAGTTGTACAGTGTGCTTGTGTTTTAAGATAAGTGTTATTACAAAAGGGTCAAAAGGTTAATAAAAAGTAAAAAGTCTATAAAGTAAAAAGTTTACAGTAAGCTAAGCTTATTTTTTTATTAAAGAAAGAATAATATTTTGTATAGATTTAGTGTAGCCTATGTGTACAATGTTTATAAAGTCTACAGTAGTGTATGATAATGTCCTGCACATTCATTCACTACTCACTGACTTACCCAGAGCAACTTGCAGTTCTACAACCTCCATGAATGGTAAGTGCCCTATACAGGTGCACCAGTTTTTACCTCTTTGATAGCATATTTTTACTGGACCTTTTCTATGTTTAGATGTGTTTAGATACACAAATACTTACCATTGTGTTACAATTGCTTACAGTAGTCAGTACAGTAACATGCTATAAAGGCTTGTAGACTAAGGGCAATAGGCTATATTATTGTGTGTGGTAGGCTAGACCATTTGGGTTTTGGGAGGTATACTCTGATGTACACATAATGTTGAAATCATCTGGCAAGGCATTTCTCAGAAAGTGTCCCTGTCATTAAGTGATGCATAACTGTACTTTAAATCATCTCTTAACTGTACGTAAATCATCATAATAATCAGTGGATTATTTATAATACTTAATGCAATGTAAATGTTCTGTAAATAGTTGTAATACTGTATTGGTTTTTTATTTGGATTATATTTTATTGTTGTATTATTATTTTTATTTCTTTTTTTCTGAATATTTTCCATATGCAATTGGTTGAATCTGTAGATACGGAGGGCCAACGATACTGTATACTATATGATTCCAACCAGATGACATTCTAGAAAAGGCATAACTACACGGACAGTAAAAAAGATCAGTAGTTGCTAGAGGTTTGGGGAGAAGGAGGAAGAGAGAAATGAAAAGTAGAGCATGAAGGACTTCTAGAGCAGTGAAACTATTGTATGTGATATTGTAACAATGGCTATACGACATTATATCTTTGTCAAAAACCCACAGAACTGTGCAACACCAAGTGTGAACCCTAATGTAAACTATGGATGTTAGTTAATAATGTGTCAACATTAGCTCATCAAACTCATCAATTGTAACAAATGTATCACACTAGTGCTAGGTGTTAATAATAAGAGAGAAGTGTGGGAGGAGAGTTGGCCAGAAATGGGTATCACTCTTTACTTTCTGCTTAATTTTCTGTGAATCTAGAACTGCTCTAAAAAATCAGGTCTATCAATTAAAAAAAAATTCTATGCCTCTTTTTCTATCTGATCTCTAACCTCATTCTGAAATGTCATCATCATGTGTTAGGACTAGTATTTCACTATACACATAGTCTCAGAACTTCTTTAACAAGGCCTTCCAGACCAGAATGATTCTTAATTAGAATTTAATTTCTCTTTTTCAATCTTTCATGGCAAATGTCTTCATTACTGTATTTTTCCAAGTCTACTTAGTATAAAGTCAGTTGTACCTTTTCACTAGATTTTGAATCTGTGAAAAATAGGGACAATTTCTTATTCATTTCTAGTCCCACAGCCAATATCTGCATCATAGTTGGGTATAGGATAATGAAAATAATGTATAATTTTTTTATTGCGATAGAAAACATAACACTAAGTTTATCAACTTAACCATTTTAAAGTTCAGTAACATTAAGTACATTTGCATTGTTATAAAACAGATCTCTGGAATTTTTCATCTAGCAAAACTGAAAGTCTATGCCTATTAATCACAAATTCCTCCTTCTCCTCACTCTGAGTCCTTGGCAATTACCTTTTTACAGTCATACATTGTTTTACTGTGCTTCACCTTATTGCACTGTGTAGATATTGCCTCTTTGACAAATTGAAGGTTTGTGTCAACCCTGTGTCAAGCAAGTCTATAGGTTGCACTTTTCTAACAACATGTGCTCATTTTGTGTCTCTGTGTCACACTTTGATAATTCTCACAATATTTCAATTTTTTTCATTATTAGATATGTTATGTTGATACATCGTTAGGAATCTTCGATGTTATTATTGTAATTGCTTTGAACTGTGCCCATATAAAAGAGCGAACTTAATTGATAAATGTTGTTTGTGTTCTGACTGCTCTACTAACCAGTCATTCCCCCATCTCTTTCCCTCTCCTCAGGCCTCCCTATTCCCTGAGTCACAACGGTATTGAAATTAGGCCAATTAATAAACCTACAATGACATCGAAGTGTTCGAGTGAAAGGAAAAGTTGCAAGTCTCTCACTTTAAACCAAAAGCTAGAAATAATTAAGCTTAGTGAGGAAAGCACGTTAAAAGCCAAGAGAGGCTGAAAACTAGGCCTATTGCGCTAAGCAGTTACCCAAGTTGTGACTGCAAAGAAAAGTTTTTTAAAAGAAATTAAAAGTGCTACTTCAGCAAACATGAATGATAAGGAATCAAAATCATCTTGTTGCTATGGAGAAAGTTTCAGTGATCTGGATAAAAGATCAAACCAGTCCCAAACATTTTCTTAAGCCAAAGCCTAATCCAGAGCAAGGCTCTCTTTTTAATTTTATAAAGGCTAAGAGAGGTGAGGAAGCTACTGAAGAAAAGTTGGAAGCTAGCAGATGTTAGTTCATGAAGTTTAAGGAAAGAAGCCATCTGCATAACATAAAAGTGCAAGGTGAGGCAGCAAGTGATTACGGAGAAGCTGCAGCAAGTTATCTAGATCTAGATAAGATGAATGATGAAGGTGGCTACACTAAATAATATATTTTTAATGTAGACAAATCAGCCTTCTATTAGAAGAAAATGCCATTTTGAACTTTCATAGCTAGAGAGAAGTCAATGCCTGGCCATACAACTTCAAAGGACAGGCTGACTCTCTTGTTAGGGGCCAATGTAGCTTGTGACTTTAAGTTGAAGCCAATGCTCATTTACCATTCTGAAAATCCCAGAGCTCCACAGAATTACACTAAATCTATCCTGCCTGTGTTTCGTAAATGGAACAACAAAGCCTGGATGATAGCACATTTGTTTGCAGCATGGTTTACTGAATATTTTAAGGCCACAGTTGAAACCTACTGCTCAGAAAAAATAGATTCATTTAAAAATATTATTGCTTATAACCAAAGCACCTAGTCACCCGAGAGCTCTGTTGGAGAAGCAGACGGAGATTAATATTGTTTTCATGTCTGCTGACACATCTGTTCTGCAGCCCATGGTTCAAGCAGTCATTTTGACCTTCAAGTCTTACTATTTAAGAATTAAATTTTGTAAGGCTATATAGCTGCCACAGATAGTAATTTTTCTGATGTTTCCGGGCAAAGTAAATTGAAAACTTTCTGGAAAACATTCACCATTCCAGATGCCATTAAGAACAGTTGTGATTCATGGGAGGAGAGTCAAAATATAATATCAACATTAACAGGAGTTTGGAAGAAGTTGATTCCAACCTTTATGGATGACTTTGAAGGGTTCTAGATGTCAGTGGAGGAAGTAACTGCAGATGTGGTGGAAATAGCAAGAGAACTAGAATTAAAAGTGGAGCCTGAAGATGTGACGGAATTGCTATAATCTCACAACAAAACTTCCATCATGAGGAGTTACTTCTCATGAAATGAGCAAAGCTAGTGGTTTCTTGAGATGGAATCTACTGCTGGTAAAAATGCTGTGAACATTGTTGAAATGACAACAAAAAATTTAGAATATTACATAAATTTAGCTGATAAAGTACTTACAGGGTCTGAGAAAATTTAGTGCAATTTTGAAAGAAATTCTATGGGTAAAATGCTATACAGCATAAGATGCTACAGAGAAATCTTTCATGAAAGGAAGAGTCAATCAATGTGGGAAACTTCATTGTGTCTTGTTTTAGGAAATTATCACAGCCACCCAAACCTTTAGGAACCACCAGCCTGATCAGTCAGCAGCCATCACCACTGAGGCAAAACCATCCACCAACAGAAAGATTATGACTTGCTAAAGGCTCAGAGATTGCTAGCAATACAGTATTTTAAAATGAAAGTATGTGCATATTTTAGACAATGCTATTACACTCTTAATAGACTATAGTATAGTGTAAACATAGCTTTTTTTTTCTCACCACACTTTCAAAGACTGACTCAATTTGTACTTCCATCGAAAGTGTAGGCCAGGCCCTGCGCAGTGGCTCACACCTGTAATCCTGGCACTCTGGGAGGCCGAGGCGGGAGGATTGCTCTAGGTCAGGAGTTCAAAACCAGCCTGAGCAAGAGCGAGACCCTGTCTCTACTATAAATAGAAATAAATTAATTGGCCAACTAATATATATAGAAAAAATTAGCCGGGCATGGTGGCGCATGCCTGTAGTCCCAGCTACTTGGGAGGCTGAGGCAGCAGGATTGCTTGAGCCCAGGAATTTGAGGTTGCTGTGAGCTAGGCTGACGCCATGGCACTCACTCTAGCCTGGGCAACAAAGTAAGACTGTGTCTCAAAAAAAAAAAAAAAAGTGTAGGCCAGATTCCCTTTCCATACCCTCATCAACACTGGTTATCATCAAAATTCACACTGTTTCTCTTATGTTGTTTTCATATATATTCTTGAATTCTGAGTAGAGTTGAGCATCCATCTTTATTTGAATAGTCATTTGTACTTCTTTTATTGTGAGCTGCCTGCTTGTATCTTTTGTCCATTTTTCTCTTTGGTTTTCACCTTTTTTTCCTTCTTGGCTTATAGTGGTTCTTTGTAAATTAAATAAATTAATCTTTGTCTATAATATGGGTGGCAGTTATATTTCCCAGTTTGTTGTTTATCTTTGGGCTTTGTTTTAAACAAACTTTTATATGCACTGGGAAAGCAAAAAGTTTGAGTGACTCATTTTATTGTGATATTTGCTTCATTGCAGTAGTCTGGAACCAAACCCTCAAAATCTCTGAGGTCTGCCTGTAATTTCTGTTTCTATGATTTTGACTACTTTCATGTAGTATTTTTCTATTTGTGACTGGCTTTATTTCACTTAGCATAATGTCCTCTAGTTTCATCCATCTTGCAGCATGTGACAGGATTTATTTTTTAAGTCTGCATAATTTTCTACTGTATGTGCATTCCACATTTTCTTTACCCATTTATCTATTGATGAGCATTTGGGTTGCTTCACCTCTTGGCTATTGTGAATAATGCTGCATTGAACATGGCTGCACAAATATCTCCTTGAGATCCTACTTTGAATTCTTTTGGATAAATACTGAGAAGTGGGATTGTTATAACTAACTTTTCAATTAAATGGTTAATTTATGCTGGGCATATATTATAGGCTATTTGTTATGAGTACAACTTGACAAATTGCACACTTAAAACTTGGACTCAAATGTTACAAAAGCAATTTATATAACCAAAACCTTTAACTAAAAACTATAACCATATACCTCCATAATGTTCTGAAATTTAAAAAAAAAAAAAAGAAAAGAAAACAACAAAGTCAGACCTTCTTAATCCTGTTAATCCTGGCCTGAATTCATATAATGAACTTTAAACTTGTTTCAGTAGCCCCAGAGGACTCTTCCCAAGTGTCATTCTCTACTCAGAGGCTTTTAATGATTCTTCTTTATCTGTTCTTCTGTTTCTCTGAAGGCCTAGTTCACTCCCCCATGAGCCTGTCATGCTCCAAAAAGCTAGCCCCCTTGCCATTTGTTGAGTGTCCTTTGTGCTTTTTCTGGGGCTTTATTTATGGATGAAAATGTTCTCCCCTTTTCATTTCTACTGTTAAAATCTAACCCATCTATTACATTTCAAATATTATCCATATTCACACATTTCTAGTTTCCCCTTCCATTTGCCCTACCCAAATGATCGTATTGCTTTGGCTATTTCCTTATTATTTGCCTTTAATTACATTGCCTGTACCTCTCTTTGCACCTTTGACTGTATTTTAACCCCTTTGAGAAGACGAATTTATATTCTCCTCATTTTTGAATCATCTGAAGCTCCCAGCACTATGCTTTGCAGGTGGTGGGCACTCATCACCCTACGTTAGAAAGATGGGGATACCAAGTGTTAAGGTACAGGCTGCTGAATCAGGTGGCTGGGAATTCCAATCTTAGCTAGACCACTCAGTAGCTACGGAACTCGGGCAAGGTACCTAACTTTTTTAAAACTCAAATTCCTTTTCACTACATAATGTTATTGAAAGTTTAAGAGAAAATGTATGTAGAATTGACATATATTAAATATCCATTAAATGGTAGTGGTAAGTATTTATTTCGTAGAGTTTTCCTTCTGGAATATCTTGAATACCTTCTATGTAAAGACATTTCACTTCTCTCTTTTTTAGACATATTGATGATCACAATAGACTAGCCAAGAAGGTAAAATTAGAACAGCGATGGTCACTTACAGATGAATATAATACTGTATTCGTAATATGATCTATATTAATTTTGAAATCACTGTAGCACTTGTCAATTAATAAATTCATAAATATTTATCAAGTAACCATTATACATCAAACACTGTTCTAGATAATGGAGATAAAGGGTGAACAAGGAATAGTCTCTGTCCTCCACTGACTTACATTCTAACGTGTACAATAACTCCACAAATGTTCAAAGAACACTGTAAAAAACTCCTCTATAACATGGTGCCAAACCTCCAAATGGGAGTTTGATGAGCATCCCAAACTCCACTTTTCAGCCTTATAACTTAGCTGTTATGGCAAGCTTTGGAGAGTCCAAGAATGGTAACACAGATTTTTAAAAGCTAGTATCCAAGAAGCAATATGGAGGCAAGCGAGATATCTATATCTATCTATATATACAGATATATATATATATATATGTGTGTGTGTGTGTGTGTGTGTGTGTGTGTGTATATATGGAGAGAGAGAGAAAGGGATCTATCTATATAACAATTTTCCACTTTCTGGTATAACTGGGATCAATCAGAGATACAAGTCACTGTGCATGGCAGGTAGGTGAGCGCTTCCCCTACGTCTACGTAGATGCCCTTACAGCGTAGTCGTCTGGGAGTGAAAGTTGTTCAATGGTGGCACGTTAGCAGCAGGAGCTCCCAGAACGCCGAAGCTCTTCCGTCTGCAGCAACTTAGGTCTAAGTCCTGCCAGCGGCGAAGGGATAGTGGCATTGCCCTCCCCGAGCCCCTCCTGGCCGCCGGCTCCGGGGCCGCCCCTCCCGGCGAGAGCGGCGCGGTGCGGCGCGGCGCGGCGCGGGCGAGGAGGCCGTCCCGCAGGAGGGGCGCGGGCGCGGAGGGCGTGGGCCGGGGCGGGGCGAGCCCCGCAGACTGGGTGCTCGGGGAGCTGTCAGTGTCAGGCTCGGGCAGAGAGAGGAAGTGATCGCTCCCGGAGGAGCGCGAGCCGAGCGGCCGGCGCAGCGTGAGACAGCACATCCTGCCCGCGCCGCGCCCGCCGCCCCCGGGAGCCGCGGCTGCCCAGCGCGCCCAGGTAAACGCGAGCGAGCGGGATGTCGCCGCGCCGCTCTCGCGACCGCCGCCTCCGCATCCCTCCCCGCCCTGGTGTCGTCTTGCCCCGGGAACCCGCCGTGGCTGCGGCCCCTGCAGCCTCGGCCGGACCCTTGCACGGGCCCCTCGCCAGGCTCCGGCGTCCTCCGCTGCGCCCGGGGGCGGCCGGAGCCCCCCAGCGGCAGCCCCCTCCTGCGGCTCCCCCCGGCAGAGCCGAGAGGCCAGGGCAGGGGAGGACAGGTCGCAGTGTCATCACCTTGTCGCCCACCTTGTGCGCTGGGAGGGGCGTCCCGGAGCGCGCCGCCTCGGTCTTCTCCCCGGGAGCAGAGGGCGAGCGGCAGGGAAATCTGCGCCCCCCCCCCCCCCGGGCCGCCTGGGGGAGGAGGAAGCTGCGGAGGGAGGGGAAAGGATGCCGTTTGATTACATTTTCGAGCTGCCTGCAAAGCTCCTAGATGCTGTCGGTATCCGCCAAGTCGGCGGGAGCGAATGCACTTCCAGCAGGGCATTGATTAAACACTCATGCAAGAAGATGCCAGTCTCTCTCTCTGCTGCTAAAAAGTGTGGCTGGGGGATGTGTTTTGGTAAACACCTTCCCGGCCGCCTGGCTGCCGTTGGTTCCCCCACTCCCACTCGGAACCGCTCCGGCCTTAGACATCTGCTTGCGTCGTCGTCGTCATCGTGCGGGCAGTCAGTGATCCTGGCAGCGCGGCTGGGGACTGAGTGTGCGGAAGTCTCATGACTTGTACCTTGGCTGATAAGATTAAACTGAAGCCCAGGATCAGGACAGGAAATCAGAGACTCAACAAAATGCAGAAGATAGAATGTATTCATTATCCTGGCCTCTACTGCTTGTAGGTAAGGGGCAGGAACAAGTAGCCAGCCATTTTCTTGCCTGGAATGCCTTTCAAGTGGACACTGTAGTTCAGAGTTGTGAAAAATTGCTTCCAAACATTCCAGATTAGCAGAAAGCTTAGCTGACGGAAAGGCACAGGTGACTGCAGTAGACATCCCATGGCTAATATTAGCGTAGGTAAGGGTGACTGTCTACGTACATACTTTTGTTGTGGAAATTGTAGAGAAATATGTTGATTGGTGTCAGTAAATTTGGAATGGGTACATTCAGTGCAAATTGCATGCTTAGGGTACTGGTGAGAATGTAATGCTTCCTCTGATGGTAATGCCAAGTTTGCTCCAAAAGGTTTGGTGTGGGGAAAAGGGCTTAAACTGCTCTTCTTGACCATGTTTCCCAATATAATAGAATCCGACACCCCTACCACTGGACTACCAAATGTTCCCTTCATAGGAACCAGTTCTTCATAATTTCTTAAGGTCTGAAGATCCAGTACTCCAAGAGCTGTTCCTCTTGAAATTTCTAGCAGCTTTGTTGGATTGTTTTGATAATACAGTTGGGGGCCCAATGCAGGCTTTGGCAACATTGGAAAAGTATTTTAAAATTTTAAAAAGTCAAGCTCCGGGCCTTGTTTTGAGTCAGACTATCTCCTGCATCTCTCTTTTTCTTTCTTGCCCCAGGCAAGGAATGCACCTGTTTCCTTCCCTCTGGGCCCCCTGGGATGCTGCAGCCTCTGGGGCACAGTCCCCTGGAGGAAGCAGGGGTAGCTCCCAGCCCCTCCCACTCCCAGCCTTTCCTACTGAAAACAGGCATGGCTGTTTTGCTGTTAAAGGTTGACATCATTAGGTGCAATCAGCAACAAATTCAACCCACAGGAAAAAGGGGCAGAGTTCTTAGATTAGTTAGTGGTCCACGGTCTTCAGTTTCTGACTAACTTCCAAGATAGTAAGAGAAATTCATTTGGCATTTCTGGCATCATGTTTTATTTCTAAGAGAGGGCTCTGCGATCTTTCTTAGTAACCTGTCTACTTCCCAAAACACTTCTTCCCAATTCTGCTTTTAACACATGAGCCTTTCTATCGACTCCAGTGCTGAGTCAAGGAATTCTTGGGGATCCAGCCTGGATGCTGCCCTGTCCATACTCGGAGCAGCCACGTAGACCGATCTTGTAAAATACACTCTGAGACTTAACCCGGGCACCTCTCTCGGCATAGTGTGTACACGCTTCACCCTGTCACCTCTATGGGCTGCTCATCTGCCCTAGTTTCTTTGTGTTGTTTAACCTAGCATCAAATGAAAAGGTTGCCCACAGCTGTTGGGAACATAAGTATATTCCCTGACTACTTTGTTCTTTCTGCATTTTGTTCTGCCAATAACACAAAGGTTGATATCAATAGCTAAAATGTATTGAGTACCTCACCAGGCAGTGCATTTTAAAATACTTTCACATGTATTAACTTATTTAATCCTTACAAAAATCTTATGAGGCAGATATTATTTGTAATCATGTTTTACAGACGAGGAAACCAAGACACCAAGATGTCAAGTAACTTTCCAGAGATCGCTCAACTACTAAGTTATAGAGCCAGGATTTGAATGTAGAAGGTCTGACTCTCTCAGTCTGGGCTTTTAACCTATCTTCCATACAATAAAACAATTACATGGATTGATTTTCATATATTGAATATCAGGTTCTTTTCTTGTGTTATCTCATTTTAATACTTATATTAGTCCTGTAAAGTAGACATTATTATTCATATTTTATACATCATAAAACTGAGTTAAGTGACATTTGCAAGGCTATAGTTAATAAGTGACAGGTAGGATTCAAATCAGTTCTATCTGATGATTGTACCACTAGAACCCATCCATTTTGCCTACTATCCTCTGTGAAAAACAGAAAAGGCAGCATATATCTCTTTCTTTCGTTTTTGCTGTCCAATTTTGCCATGTGCCATAATTATTTCCCTGAAGCCAGAGGGTAGCTATACCTTTTTTGCAGCTGATTGGTAACTGTGGATGATGCAGCAAAGTCAAAGTTGACCCAAGTGCCTTTGAAATCAAATATTGCTTTGGTTATTATCTTTTTAATGAAACTAACTCATTCCCCATTATACTGTGTGTATATCAAATGCCATGTAAATAGTTGCTGCTTTGATCAGGGATCTTTTTTACTACACACTTTTTTTGGCTTCTATATCCCCTAGAAAATGTGAGAACATATATTCTTTTGGGAAATTTGCTGGGACAATGAACTTCTAGAGTTGACTTATTTTGAGAATTAACTAAAGCTAATTCAATTCTCATTTTTTTTCTTTGCAATGTGTAAACTCCTCTCTGGATCCATATCAAATTTATTCCTCTGGACTGGGAACTTTTCATTTATATCTTGGATTTATTTCCTTTAATTCCTCTCTGCAGGATGCCTGCCACCAGAGTGAGGTTTACATTGTAGCAAAGACATCATTGCTTAGGTGCTAATCCCGAATAGCCCACCTGTTCATAAAGCATCCCCAATTCTTTGTTTGGAGGAACCTACTTACACAAAAGTCCATAGATGCTGTACAGGGCAGGCACATGAATAGTTTGAATAGTTTTTAAGTGGTCATTGAACCCACTAAAATTGATGCAAAATTTTATGCATTTATGCATAAAGGCAGTTTTCTAGGGGAAAATGGAGCATTTATAACTAAAAACTAGATAAAGAACCACTGGATTATGTGTGTTGTTTAGGAAACGGGGGAGGAGCAAAGGTTACTCTGCTGAGAAGTGTTGAAGACAAGACAAAACAATTCTGCCAGAGCCAGCCAAGAGAAAATGTTCTTGGATCTCAGGACATTTTTGGCATTTCACCTGGAGCCCAGGTGGCAGGTACAGAAACAGGAACGCATACTGTAACCAAGTGGAGCCTCCAGGAGTGGCAGCCTAACCTTGTTTGCCATTCCCTGGGCACTGATCGCGTGCATATTAAGTGCCTTATAGATGTGTTAGTTCATCAAAGTATCCCAACATCCCTGGAGGGTGGACATTTTTCCTCTTTCTTTGACAAACAAGGAGCTGCTTGGGAGATTAAGTCACTTGGTCAAGGCCACAGGAGGGCAGTTAGGGGAAGGGCTGGATTTCAAATGCAGGCCAGCTTCATTCCAAAGTCTGCTTCTTCTCTTCCCACCATATCTCATTGTTTTCTCTGCGCCTGTGGGATATCAAAAAGTATTGCTTAGTGTAGCTTTTTATTGTGGCAGGACTGACAGTCCCTCAAAAAACATGCTCACACGCTGATAGGAAAAACCTGAAAGTTTATCAAAGGGAACAAAAAAATTATACATTTCTCAGCTTGGGAGAAGACAATCTAATGCCCTTCTTTCCTTGAGGTGATGAAGTCTAGAGCCCCACACATTTGATTCTTGTGTCGCCAGGCATCTTGCTGAGTACCAAATGCATAGCAGCCCATACCTGACATAACCCAAGACTGCTTTGCAGGCGTAGCTGTGAGGCAAAACTTTATTTGTTGCGAAGATAAGTTTACTTTAAGGCTGCTCAGTCTTCTGGGAATTCCCTGATATAGCAGCTGTGTCATGATCCGGAACACTGACTTGCTACTAAATCCTGGGAGGACCTCTACTTGCCACCTGACCTATGCATGTGCTCTTTAGTTTTCAGTTCATATCAATTCTATAATCATCGCAAGCAGCTGCTTTTGCTTCCAAAATATTTCTTGAGCCCTAACATTTTAATGCTTCCTTATATTCTTGCTATATTCTCATTTGTTTACTCTTATTGTTTCATTTTGGGGTACGAAACAGCCAATGCCATCAGTGTGGCAAATGCACAAAGTGGAAATTTTGGTTAGAGTTGAGGGCATTTATAATAAAAGGACGCTGGAGAGGATGACTGTACTTAATCAATAGATCCACCTGGTAACCAATCCAGTGAAATTCATTACTGTTTAACTCAGTGCTCTTCCAACATTTTTTTCTCTTCTATAAGCCTTAATGAGTTTAGAAAAAATCTGTAGCTCCTTCGCTTCCACACGTTTCAGGTTGACATCTAATGTTTTTTCATTACAAATCTAAAGCATCACAATTAACATGATTTTCAGAATATTGTAAAGTATGACATTTAAAAATAAAATGATGACATCATTCTTTGAATCCAGGTAAAATCTAAGTACTACACCAACCTCAATTTTAAAAGTATGTGAAGAAGCTCTTTAACAAAGGGATATTTTTGTATCTTGGGATTAAGCATTGCAGTAAGATTTGGGATTCCCTTTTTCTCTTCCTTTTACAGTAGCATGTGAAAATGGAGGTGGTAGGTGGGAAAGGAGGCCCTGAATGATTCTACACCCATAGTTTTTGGAAAGCATGCAGACAGAAGCTGCTGTTCTGGAAATTAATGTCCTTAACTCTCCTGGGCCTGCATGCTCTTTATTATTTATTTATTTTAGAGACAGGGTCTCATTCTGTCACCCAGGTCTCATTCTATACCTAGGATGTAGTGGCATGATCATAGCTCACTGCAGCCTCGAACTCCTGGGGTCAAGGGGTCCTCCCTCTTCAGCCTCCTGAGTAGTTGGGACTACAGGTGTGTGCCTGGCATTTTTTTTTTTTTTTTTGTAGAATTGAAGTCTTACTATGTTACCCACAGTTACCCAGGCTGGTCTGAATCCTGGCCTTAAGTGATCCTCCTCCTGTGGCATCCCAAAGTGCTGGGATTACAGGTGTGAGCCATTGCTTCCAGCCTGCATGCCCTTTAGAAAGACTTCATGAGATCAAGGGTGTGCAGATGCCAGTTTGAAGACCGCACCTTGAACTAGCACAGGTGCTGTGTGTTTGGGTCAGTGTGGGGGCAGTTACTGGCAGTCAAGCCAGCCACCTTTCACAAATGGGGCTCGAATCAGAGGTGGGTAGGGCCAGAAGGAACCGCACAGAGTGGCTGGTCCCACTTCCTGGCCTCAGGTAGAGGTGACAGTGTGGATAGTTGGCTTTCCTCTATTTGATGATTTTCAATGAGCCATCAGCCCATTCCAGTGTATTTTTAGATCAGTGGTTCTCAGCCGATTTTCCTCTCTAGGGTATTTAACCAGCTCTATGAACAAATTTCAATAACCCATATATATATAATATACATATATTACATGTATATTATTATTTTTTTTATAATCCTCTCCCTTAACTAACAACTTGACCATTTGAGTTCTTCCCCAGAAGTGGTGGATTTTCTGCAAGACAAACGAGCTGAGATTCTGAAGGCCCCTGGTCAGACACCCCACAACCTGTCCCCAGTGCATGTGGCCTCTTGATGGTTACTCCACGACCAGCCCCAAGGCACATGGCCACGGCTTTAAGAGCCCATGATCTCTGTTAGTGGTAGAGACAGCTTTGAGGCAGCTTTTCTTATTCTCCCTAAAAGATATGTGTTGTATTAAAAAAATTTCTTTCTTCCTTGGCAATCCTTGTCTCAATAACTGGATCTTTCTGTGATGAGCAACTAGACCTAGACCGAAACCCCCTTGCAATTTCAACAACAGGGGCATTTAGCAAAGTCTGGAAATATTTTTGGTTATCACAGTTGTGAAGAGCGCAGGCTGCTGGCGTTTAGTGAGTAGACGTCAGGGCTGCTGTGGAACATCCTACAATGCACAGGATGGCCCCTACAACAAAGAGCTATCTAGTCCCAAATGTCAATGATGCCAAGGTTAAGAAACTCTGCTTTAGATGTTCTGGTTTTCTCACTGAAATCTTCCCTGTGTAATTTAAGTCCATTTCTTTGTTTGGACTTTTACAAGATAATAAGAGCATGACATCTAAAAGGCAGCATAAAGTAATGAGAAGAAGAAGAAAGATACCCCACTTACTGCCTATGTGAGCCCCAGTTTCTTCATCTGCAAAATGGGATGATATTGTCAGGAATGAAGATTGCAAACAATGCACACGTTCAACACATGGAAGATGCTTTTTATTATCAAACAGCAATTATGCCACTCTCTAGCCTTCTCTTCTCTGGAATGTGTGTGATTTTTGCCTTCCTTTGAACCAAAGGTATGCTTATTTAAAAAAAAATCTCGAGTTATATTTATTTACATACTTTCTTCCCCGTCTAGACACGACACCCCTTGAGACATCCTTGTATCGTCCAGGAGAAGGTCTTATACACCATAGACTCTCAACAAGCTTTTGTTGACCTGAAATATTAGACGGAATAAATCCTACTTAATTTTCCTTTTCTTGTAAGACTGAGTTTCCTTTCCCCTTGGATCATTTTAATGTGTTTAGTAAAAACATTCATTTCCTGAAATGTGGCACCCATTGTGTGTCTGGGCCGAATATGAACGTGGGCTTGGTAGTGCCTAGAATTCTGGAAGCCTTGCCTTCCTGAATCAGGATCATGTTGGGCGTTTCTGCTGGGGGAAGGGGTGTCTTGGGGAGGACAACTTTTCATTCTAGAAATGACAGGCAGCCAGGCATGCATCTTGTGTTTTCTTTTATGAACCCCCTTAGGCGAATTCTTTTGATCTGGCTTTGATCTGACACTCTCTGCTGCGCAGTCCAGTATTTTGGTTCCTTTCTGGTGGGAGGAAGGAAAATTTCGATTCATTAACAGATTTGTATTTTATTCTAATGTGAATAAAATACTCTCGTGAAGCCGAGAGTAATGAGTATATTTTAAGTAGCTCTCATGCATAAAGGATGATGCAACATTATATATCCTTTGCCTACAATCAGTTTCCTTTTTAGAATTCACCCTACATTGTCTAGCTAGGCCTGAAATCGTACCAATTTCTTTCTTTGACAAGATGAAGATTTTACACATTGAAATGGAATGAAGTCCTCTCCTTTTGAATGCGGTTTTAGATACTCCAGCATGCCATATGGAAGCCCTTAAATGTTTATCAAGTTTTTGAAGGTTAAAATGAGTCTGAACGCAGGGGATGACCTTGAGATTGTCTCAAAACCAGCTCGGTGTAATGTCAGCAGTTGGTGGGTTTGGATGGCTGGAAAGAAAGCAGGCCCTGTGGGGAATGTGTGTTTTGACACAGCGTCCCCTTTTAAAATGACGCTTTGTCTCCTGTTTGGACATCCGCCCCATTAGTGTCAAAATAGCAAGGGTTTGTGGAAATGGGTGTGTATTTTGTGGAAGAAAGAATAACAAAATAAATAAATAAATAAAAATAAAACTTCTCCGCCTGTTCCCTTGGAAAGTGTGACTTTGTTCGCTTTCAGGAGGTGTATAGGTTACTGCTAATTTGGAAAGAGGATCCTCCCTCTTTGCCTTCAGGCTCAGAGGAAAGTGAGAATCTATTTACATAAGTTAAAATGCCAAGCTAAATCTCCCAATGCAAATATGGACCACCCAGGGCCATTGTAAAGGCCAGGTTTGGGGTTTTGAGTAGTTACAGGTTTTTCTTGCTTCCTATTTTAAGCTTTTTAATATTTTTCAAATGCTGCTGAAAAGTAATTGGCATATCAAGCGAGGGTGAAATCCCATATCTCATGCCACAGAATTTAAAGGGGGAAGCTGTGCTCATTTCCCTTTGTTTTTAAAAATAAAGAAATATGAATTCCTAAAATTTGAAGGCCAAGAAATTGAGTTTAAAATAAGTAGAAAAGTTGAGTTACAAAACAGTTGTAGAGAAAGAGGAAGATATTTTCTTCAAATGCTCCCTTTCCCTGGCACTTTCTGCCCAGACTTAACCATTTCTCTCAGTAAATTGGGCAGAATTTTACTTTTGATGTTGGGTCAGGGTACTGGAAGCATCACCCTAAACACTGGGAAGGCAGATCTGGGTAGCATGTGAAAGGAGTGTTTTCCAGATTCTTTGGGGGAGAAGACAGAATGAAAGTCACTTTAACCAGGGCACATGCTCTGGCGACTGTGGTTAATAATGACATTTAGTGCTTTCTTATTTGTTACACCCTTATCACGGGGCATTCCACAGCCACTTTTAGATGGGGACAGTAAAGGAGGGGTGCTCGAAGTTGCCAACACTAAATAAAGGAAGGTGAAAAGTAACCAGAATTCTGGCTCCTTTGAGTGGATGTAGTCAGGTTAGGCTGTGTCATGATGCAGTAACAACCAACTCCCAAACCTCATCAGAGTAACGCAACTAAAGACTCTTCCCGCTCATGTTACAAGTCCAGCGTGGGTCCACAAGGGGCTCTGTTCACCGTATTCCCCAGAGACCCGTGCTGAGAGAGGCTTCCTCTTGATATGCACTTCCACAGTCCCTGTAGCAAATTGCACACTGGATATCAAACCTCCCCCCGGAAGTGATGCACACCTCTACTCGCATTTCACTGGCCAAAGCAAGTCATGTGACCATGCTTGACCACAAAGAAGTCCTTACTTGTAGTGCTGTGGGAGGGTAACTGGGATTTGCATGATTAAAGCAAAATGACTGTGGAAGGAGGGAGTTACCTGTGGTCTGCCTATGCCTGCTGATAACCACGGTCTCTAAGAGGCATCCGTAGGAGCACTGACTGATATGTAACCACACAGGTAGTGGTTTCAGCATTCAACTCTAGTAGCATCCGAAAGAATTCCCATTTAGAATATAAAGTGCATTTGAATGATTTTAGCATCATGAGGAATAATAGGTTCCTGGAAAAGTGAGCTTACAAATATAGATTTTACTGATAATGAATAAAAGAAAGATGTATAGGGGTAAACATTAGCTTCCTTTGGTAGTTTTTCAATTTTAGCAGAGAATATTTATTTAGTAATAGTACTTATAGACTGCTAGCCGTGAGTAAAACTGAGCTTGGTGGGCTCATTAAAATGAACAAGATATAGTCCTTAAGAACAGATGTAAAATTGGGGAAAATGAGGACAATTTAATATCTATAACATATGGTTATATGTTATCACATATCAAATGGCTATCACATATGGTAAAAATGTGGTAAATACCTCATAGAGTTATAATAAAGTACAATGAGGAGTCAAAGAAGTGATTAATAATTAAGTGAATAATCTTATTTTTTTAATTTGTAGACAGACCAGACATTGGCATTATCCAGACAAAAACATTCATATTGGTGTTTTATCTTCATCATCTTCTTTTGTTCATGGACCTGATTTGATCCCAGAAAAAAATTATAACAGTGATTATGGCTGAGAAGTAGTATAAAAGCCTAGCCTCTGGAGCTGGGGTTCAAATCCTGGTCCCACCATTTACCAGCTCTGTGAACTTGACAAGTTCCTTTGCTCCCTGTACCTCATTTTCTTATCTGTAAAAAAGACTGATGATAATAGTATCCACCTCCTAGTGTTGTGGTGAGGTCTGAAAGAATACATCCCACTTAATTTTCCATTTCTTATAGGATTTAATTTTTTCCCCTTGGATTATTTTGATATGTTTAGTGCAAACATTGACTTCCTGAAATGTGTCACCTGTTGAGCGTCTGGGCCCAAAACGAAGTGG
>VSMD01082886.1:0-11482 GCA_008750895.1 Mirza zaza | reverse complement strand
GGAAAAAGAAAGCATAGTTAAAGGGAGTGAGAGTGCTAAGGAAGGAAGGAGTGTTTGAATATGTAGGTTTCCTATTTTAGGTAGGGAAGTCAATAGGGGTCAATTGAGGCTGCTGTAACAGATATATCATATAGATGGGCTTAAAAAGCAGATTTATTTCTTACAGTATTGCAGGCTGGGAAATCCAAGATCAAGGTGCTGGCCAGTTAGGTTCCCGATGAGGGCCGTCTTCCTGGTTTGCAGATGCCTTCTTGTGTCCTCACATGACAGAGAAAGAGGGAAAGAGATCATCTCTCTAGTATATCTTTTTATAAGGACACTTATCCCATTCTTGAGGACTCATGGCCTACTTACCCTCCAAAGTCACCACTTCCTACCATCACATTGGAGATTAGGGCTTCAACATATGAAGTTTGGGGAGACACAATTATTTAGTCCATAGCAAAAGATAAAGATCAAGCCATATGGATATATGGGGAAAGAGTGTCACACAAAGGTTACAGCAGGTGCAAAGGCCCTGAGACTGGAGAATGTTCTAAGATTTGTTCCAGGAACAGCAAAGAAGCCACTGTGTTGGCAGGCACAGAGTAAAAGACTAAGAGACTAATAAGAGATGAGGTCAGAAGTAACAAGAGACTTGGGTCATTTAGGCCCTTGTGGGCCTTAGTAAGAACTTTTAGCTTTTTTTAAAATTTTATTTTAGAATATTATGGGGGTACAAGTGTTAAGGTTATGTATATTACCCATGCCTCCCCCCTACCTTGAGACAGAGCCTCAAGCTTGACTAGATAAGATGGGAAGTCAGTGTTGGGTTTGTTTGATCACATCAAAGGAGTGATGTGATCAGTCTTAGTTTTAAATGGGTTTCTTGGGCTGCTATATGGGGGCAAAGGAGGATGCATAAAGACCATTTAGGAGATTATTGCAATAATTAAAGTTTGAGATTATGATGGTATTAATGAGAGCTATGGATTTGGGAGGAATTGTTAGGATTTTGGATATACTTTGAAGTATAACCCGGCAGGATTTATTGATTGATGGGATATGAAAAGGAAGGATCAAAGATGACTTCAGGATTTTTGGCTTAAGCAACTGGAAGAACCAAATTGCTTAGTTTACTGAGCTGAAGAAGGCTATCAGAGAAGCAGTTTTGATGGGAAAATGAGGAGTTGGGTTTGGACATAAGTTTGAGATGTTATTAGATTGGATAAAGTTGCCTAAAATCTTTGGTAATCATGTTTCTGTGGTGTTAGGTATTTGCTTGGTTAAAAAACAAAAAGAGTGGCCGGGCGCAGTGGCTCACCCCTGTAATCCTAGCACTCTGGGAGGCCGAGGCGGGCTGATTGCTCGAGGTCAGGAGTTCGAAACCAGCCTGAGCAAGAGCGAGACCCCGTCTCTACTATAAATAGAAATTAATTGGCTGACTAATATATATAGAAAAAATTAGCCGGGCATGGTGGCGCATGCCTGTAGTCCCAGCTACTCGGGAGGCTGAGGCAGAAGGATCGCTTGAGCCTAGGAGTTTGAGGTTGCTGTGAGCTAGGCTGACGCCATGGCACTCACTCTAGCATGGGCAACAAAGTGAGACTCTGTCTCAAAAAAAAAAAAAAAAAAAAAGAGTGACCTCTACAGTACTTACAGGGAACATTTCCTTTGTACATTCTCTTTTATGTTAGGCAGCAGCGATTATTTAGACATAACCATGAGTTTAACTTTTTGCCTTGCCTGCCACTGTTTTTTATATATCACACATTTTCCTATTGCTGAAGTTCAGATGTTGGAGAACATCTTCTGGTATTGTTATCAGAAAAATCTAAATAGTAAATTTGATAGCCTCTAAGTTTGAAAATATCAGTGATTTGCCCTCTGGCAAGAATGCTATTTGGGTCTAAAGGTCTAAATTCAAAATTATTTTTCCTCAAAAACTTTGTCTGATGGGAGTTCCTAAAAGGGAAAGCAGAAAAAAGTGGGAAGGGATAAAAGTAACAATGAAAGAAAAATTTCAGTGTTAAAGACTGAAATTTTCAAAGTCAGTGAACCCATACCAAATAATAAGCAAGATAAATGAGGTAAGACCCTGTACAAGATGCCACCTGATAAAATTTCATAACTCAGTAGATTAAAAACATGCTTCCAAAGGAAATTTCACACCAGATTTCCTACATAAGGAGAATCAGATAGCCAGACTTAACACATTGAATCAATGAAGGCATATTCTGCCTTCAAATCAGTGTATAAAGTGCCAGGGTCAGAGAGTAAAATTTTAGACATAGTGGCCTATCTAAAGGCCTTTAAATAACAATCTGTAGGATGTAAGGGAGCTAACCATGCAGCTGTCTGGCACATGAACATCTCAGGCAGAGCTGATGCAAAGATCCTGAGGCTAGAATGGCCTTGATGTATAAGAACAGCAAGGGGGCCGGTATGTCTGCATTAGAGAGCAAAGGGGTGAGTAGTAGGAGATTGAGACCAGAGAGTAAGGTGGCTTGTGGATCATGATAAGTAAAGACTTCAGCCTGTGCTGAATGAGATAAAAATCCATTGGTTTTCATCAAAACTCCAAGAGTTTTGAGCAGAATGGTGATATGAGCTTCTTTACATTTTCGCAGTTAAAGTGATTCTTTCACTTTAACTTGGGTCAAGGGCAGTTAGGAGGTTACTAGAATAACCTAGGGGAGATTTCACAATGCCTTGGATCAGAGTGATGACACTGAGGGTGATGAAAAGTAGTTGAATTCTGAATCTTACTTGAAGCTGGAGCTGGCAGGATTTGCTGACAGAGATGTTGGGGAGAGGGAAAGGGGAAGAGAAACAGAGACAGAGATCAAGTATGATATCAAGATTTTTGACTTGACTGATTTCTGGGTGGAATTACTATAAATTGAATTGCAGAAGGCATGGGGGAAGGCATAAGAATAGCAGAAGCTTACCTTTAGACATGTTTTCAAACTCTTTGATCTTTGCCAGTCTGAAAAGTGAAAAACAAAATGTCATTTTCATTTTCATTGAGATTGTGCATTTCCTTTATGCAACCCATCTGTTTGAATTAATTAATTTGAGGATGCATTTTTTTCCTCTTGGGTGGTTCTTTTCCTTTGATTTGTAGGAATCATTTTTATGAATTAAAAAATGAGTCCTTTTGTTGCAGATAACATCCTGCCTCTTGTAAAAAATGTTTTTGAAACCTTATTTGTGATGTTTTTGTGCAATTCAGGATTTTTTTAAAAAAAATACATTATTGAGTTTATCATTCTTTTCTAGTACAGAGTTTGTTTCATACTTAGGCCTTTACCCTATGGTCATCATTTAAAAAACTACATTTTTTTTTTTGCTAGTACTTTGCGATTTTAATTGCATTTAAATCTGTAATCTGGATGTTAAATTTGATGAAATGCTGCTCTAGATGATGGGCTTCTTGAAGGGGTATTCTAGAAAATCACAATGTACCTGCAGAGCCTCAGTGCTCACCAGATCTGGGACATAGAGCAGCTCTCTTGAAGAGCTTCTGGAAAGGAGACAGTGACAAAGACTAGCCTTTTCTAAGGCTTCTCACAGTTACTTTCCTTTGGGAGGATTTGAGTGGGTGTTACTGGTATAGACAAGCCCAAGGGCAGTGGTACTCAAACTTTCGGATTGAATCAGCATCATCTGAAAGGCTCCTTAAAATGTTAATAATCCCCACCTCCTGAGTTTGATTCTCTAGATCCAGGGAAGAGCCTGAGAATTTGCATTTTTAACAAGTTCACAGGTGATGTTCATAGTCATGGACAACATTTTGAGAACCACTGGCTTAGGGGGTTCTGAGCTTAAGCTCTGGAACCAGAAGGTTTGAATTTAAAGCTCTGTTGTGGTATTTAGTAGCTCTGTGATTTGCCTCTCCCCCTAAGCCACAGTTTCCTTTCCTTCAACCCAGGGTATTTATTTCTTAGAACCACTGTGAGGACTAAGGGAAATATTGTATTTGACATAGTTAGCACGTACTCAAAACCTGTAAAGTGCCTCTAAGGAATATAAGTTGCTGCTGTTTTTATTGAGCTCTCTTTTTAGTCAGAGTGTCTAACTTAGTGCTGTCCAATAAAAATAGAACATGAGCAACATATAATTTAAAATTTCTAGTAGCCACATAAGCAAAAACAAAGCAAGGTAAAAATAAACTTTAATATTTTTAACCTAATGTATATGAAATACTATTTCAGTATATAATCAATATAAATTATTAAGGTTTTTGTATATTCTTCATCCGACATCTTAATTTACTGTGTATTTTATGCATATAGCACATCTCAATTCAGACTAATCAAATTTCAAATGTTTAAAAGCCACATTGGCCAATGACCACCATTTTAAGTGGCCAGTCTAACCAACACTTCTCACCTTGTCCTTTTGGCTACCTCCATTATGTCTAGCCTTGCTTCAGGTGCTGGTTCTTGAATTAGTTACAGACAAGAAAGTACTCTTGTTTTACTTAATGCAGAAAGAATGACCCCAGGCATAGCAGTTATCCTTGAGGTGATTATAGACTTTTCTGTCTCTCAAAAGTTCAGTCAGGAACAAGAGTTTATATTCCTAGGAATCAACTTCTACCAAGGATATCATGCCACTTATAACCCAGTGTCCTTTGAAAGAGCTCCTGTAAGTTCTTAAGGGTTAAGTATTTCCCAGTGGAAGAGGGGTTCTAGAAACCCCTGGAAATATAAGGAGTACCCCTGATTCTTAAAAGCTATTCCTGTGTGATATCATTGGTTTCCAGAACTCATTTTCCTTCTGTGGGTCTGTAGAGACTCTTTGTTCTGAAGGTGAATCCCCGTAGGACTTGTGATGAATTTTTGTTAAGAGTAAATTGTGTCTTCAGCCAGCCAGTGGTCCGAATTTGTTTTTTCTTAGAATTTTGCTTTGGTATAACATATATGTGTGATTATTGCAATGTTACAATTTTAAATAGAGAAAAAGTTTCACATGCCTCTATTTTTCTGGACAAATTAGCATATTTTAAAGGGATGTGGTATACTTTTGTCTTCAGTAAGTATTTATTTAGCAAATATTTGAGTACCCACTATGTACCTGGCACAGTTTAATTTTTTTCCAAACAGGGTCTCATTGTTGTACAATCTAGAGTACAACCTCAAATTCCTGGGCTCATACGATTCTCCTGCCTCAGTCTCCCACTTAGTCGGGACTACGATGCACGTCATCACCATGCCTGGCTAATTTTTAAAAAAGTTTTTGTATAGGTGAGGTGTCACTCTGTTTCCCAGGCTAGAGGACAGTGGTGTCATCATAGTTTACTACAGCCTCAAACTTGATCTTAAGTGATCCTCCCACCTTGGCCTCCCAAAGTTAGGATTACAGGCATTGTGCCCAGCCTAGTTTTCTCATTCTTTACAGATCCTCTTTTGGAGTTTCATATTTTTCAGAGATTATTTTTAATCTTTTAGCTTTTACATATTATAAACAACTTAATCTCACCAGAAAAATGATTTCTGGTTATTAAACTTTTTATATTCAGCATTCTTTTTGCACTTAACCCATTTGAAGATAAACATTTGAAATGTTAAGATTTTCTTATCCATGGTGATAAATCATGTTTGGTAACCTCTTTAAATTTATAAATGGGCAATAGGATTTGCATTTTTGGAAAATATTTTAGTAATCTTGTTGACTGGCTTTGTTTAAATTGGGGCTTTTCTTTTAACTTCATTAATAAGGTTTGGGAACTATGTTTCTTACACTAGGCTTTTAAATTCACCCTTGAAGGGCTCTCTTATGAATTTGTATTTCTCTCTCTTTCTCCATTATTTTCCCCCTGTATCCCAAGTCATCAAGTAATTGGAATTGCATTTCTAGGCAGTATTTCCTATGCTTAGAAAAAAAGGAATTTTTTTATCTTTGCTGCCCATCATGCATCACCATTTAATTTATCATCTTTTGCTGCTGAGATAAAAGTAATGACAATTTGAGTGCTTTGAGGGATCAAAGCAAAGTACTACAAATGGATGAAAAGAGTGAAACTTCCACAATTATTCTTTTCCCCTTCCCAACTTTGAATTTTAAAAAGGTTCAACCTACAGAAAAGTTATAACACCAGAACAGTGAATGCATCTATACCCTTAACTTAGATTAATGAATGAGTAATATTTTTCGATATATGTTTTCCTTTTCTTCTTCTCCCTCTTTTTTTTCCCTGCCTTGTGGCCAGTTGCAGACATTCTGACACTTCCTTTAAATCCTTCTGCATTCTCTTCCTAAGAATAAGTATATTATTTTACCATAGTACCATTATACACCTAAGAAAACTATCAACAATCCCATAATATCTAACATACACTCGCTATTCAAATTTCCCTGATTGCCCCAAACTGTTTTTATTGCAGTTTTAAAAATTTTGTTTTAATCCAAGATACAGTCAAGATTCAAGCATTTGATTATGTCTTTTTATTATATTTTAACTTACAATAGTCTCTCTGACATTTTTGGTTTGTTTTTCTTAACATTGACCTTTTTTTGAAGAGTCTAAGCATTTGCCAAAGTCTTTTTTATATAGTATTCAACATTCTAGATTCATCTAATTGGTTTCTTCACAATTAAATTCAGCCTTAACATTTTTTGACAAGAATACTTTATTTTAGATGACATGTACTTCTTATTACATCAGAAGTTCCATAATGTCAGATTTTTCTTCTCTTGGTATTGCCAGCTTTGATCACATGCTTTGGTGACCCACTGGGCATTTCATTATATACATATATTTTTTTCCATCTATGATTACTATGTAATCCGTGTAGTCTACACTTGCTTTTGGTTAACATTTTATATGGTTAAGGAATGTCTTTTCAATCTAGAAAAAAACCAGGTTATTTAATAGCTGTAGACATGCTTTTTGATCTCCTTTTTGAGACTCTAAACATAATGAAGCCATAGAGCTAAAAATGCAGCCTTTGCTCACGTCTGTTAAAAAATTATTTTGTTTTTAAAGAGATTATTTCCTTCTCAATTATTGATAACATGAACTGTTTATTGTTATCAATAACGATAAAGTGCTGGTGCAGCACTATAAGTTTCCTTTAAAAACTCAGGAGTTTAAAAATTTTTTTCTGAAATATTTCGTAGTTTGTCTTTATTAAGATCAAAAGTGTCACATAGTAATGATTAGTTTAAACATATTTATTTTACGCAACAGCAACACAATATGGTAGTATTTTTGTTTTGTTTAGCATGTAACTGAATGAATTCTTCTGACTCATTGTGATATTTTCATTTTTTTTGAAAGATATTTAAATCTTCCTTGACAAAGTGATGTAACCAGTAATAACAAATCATTATTGAACTACTATTCAAATAGGGTATGCCATAGAACCAGTAAGAGAATTGGATTTCTAACTTTTTTATTTTTACATTTACTTAATAGAATTGTGTGCTGTGGTTCAAAGAACAAGTTCATGGAGTGTGTGTGTGTTTTTCCTTCTGTTAGAAAAAAATTATGTTTATATGATGATTATAATGTTATGATCCCAAAGATGGGAGTCACTGGAAGAAAAATCCTGATGTGTTTTCAGAGGACAGGTAGTTTACTTCCTTTCCCGTGGTGGATGAGGGAACTGAGAAAACCTTTCTTGGGTTTATTTTTCTTACAATGGCTTCTACTCACAATCAGATTACACAGACCACCCGTATCTGCCTGTGAATGGGAATATTTATGAGCAGGCTGAAGCAGTTCTTAAGTGTCCACTTCTTCGATAGAGAGAGAGACTGCTCATTCCAAGCTCAGACATTACTTTTCCCCCAGAAATTGCCTGCCAACACCTCCCTAGCAGTAGAATGACTAATTATGAGCTGAAGTCTTAACATTTTTCATTGTTTTGACATTGTATGCTTCGCAGGGTGTAGGGTATTTCTTTACTTCTTCAGGGTGTCTATATTTATCAAATACAATGTAGATGCCTTTACAATATTAAATATGTGATTTGTAACTCTTACCTTCCAATTTCCATCAATAAAGCACAGCTGCTTAGTTACAAGTCAGGCTAGATTAAGCAGTTTGTTACATTTTGTGGCTCACTGGAGTCATTTGAAACAATGAAGATTTACCAAGAATATAGAGCCAGAGTTTTACAGGTGCTGTTCTGTGCCTCATAAGCATTCATGTTTAGTGGCTAGATGTCAGGCAGCTCCCTCCAGGTTTCTGGTGTACAGTACAGATCAGCCCTGATGTTTCTTACCTGGGTGAAGGTGAAAAGAGGGGAGTGATTCTAATGTTCATGTTCTAGAATGTGCTCTCCAGCTGATCCAGTGGTTCTAACTGCCTTTGTCATGGCAGTGATATAGTAGTTGAACAGCTCCTTGAATGTGACAGTAAATGAATGGGAGAGTAAAAGTCAAGGGTGAAAGCAGGAAGGTGGCAGCATCATAATGCTGGGGGCACTTGTGTGAGAATATTAGTTCTGTGTATGCAGGGATGCAGTATACTATGTCAAGGGCAGAAAGGCAGCTCTTGACTCCTTTCAGATCCTGTTAACCAGATTTTATTTCTCTCCTTCTTTTGAAGTGATCTTCTTAGTAGAAATGTAATTCGGTAACCTCTTTCTTATACTGAGGGAAGCTAATCTGGGGTGTCATTTCCATTCATAATTGTAGAAGCAAGCATTTTAAAACTTACTGTCTTCAAGCATTAAATTCTCAACCTGAGTTGCTTTTAGCAACCCGAGATATATCTAGAGAGACCATTCGATTGGCTTTTTGTGCACATTTTTTTTTGTTTCTGTTAATGGAAGGTTCTAGAATAAAACAGGAACCTTCCTTTTGAAAACAGCATTAGAAATGTGTGATGATAATTGTTTCTTAGCCATACTGTATATAGTTTAATTCTGCAGTGGGAATAAAACATGTTTAAGCGTTCAATGGATAAATATTTATTGTTGACTATATACTAGTATATAACTATATACAGACTATATAATTATATACAGTTATATACTGTACCTGGTGCTAAGAAATACAAAGATGAGTAAAGCAGAGCCTCCTCCTTGAGTGAAATTTTATTAATAGTTTTTAGAAAGCCTATTAGTTTTTTTAATTTTTTGAGACAGATTCTCACTCTGTTGCACCGGGTAGAGTGCAGCGGCATCATCATAGCTCACTGCAACTTGAAAATCCTGGGCTCAGGCAATCCTCCTGCCTCAGCCTCCAGACTAGTTGGCACTGCAGGCGCGTGCCACAACACCCTGGGTAAGTTTTTCTTTTTTTAGTAGAGATGGGGTCTCATTCTTGCTCAGCCTGGTCTTGAACCTCTGAGCTTAAACGATCCTTCTGCCTTGGTCTCCCAGAGTGCTAGGATTATAGGTGTGAACCACTGTGCCTGGCCTAAAAAAGCCTATTAATGAGCCCCAAAAGTAAAACAAACAAAATCAACAAGTAAAATGAGTAAAAATATATTTGAAATATCAAAAAGACAGTAGGTGATCTTTTTTTTTTACAAGGTACTATTAAATAAAAATTTTAAACAATGGGGCTCTTACAGAAAATTAATTTTAAGAGATTTTCAACAATTATAGTTTTATCAGCACTAGATAAGTAATCAGCACAAAATATGTGCTGCTTTAAGATTATATTGATACTCTTCCCAGTATTTTTCTTAAACATTATTATCTGATCAACACATATATAAATGGAATAATAACTGTTTACATTTATCATATACTTGTTATACATTTTTTTTTATTATCACAAAGATAAAGGTAAGTGTAAATGTCCCCAATTTAAAGGAGGACTCACAAAGATTAGTAACTATTATAGAATTAAAAGCTAGCAGAGCCTGGATTTAAACCAGGCAGTCAGATCTTTTATTTCCTGGACTCACTGCTCCTACCTTCTCCCTCCTCCCACTAGGTTATTTTTTTTTTCTGTTGAGTATGGTTTGGAAGAACCTGCAAAACTCTATCTATGAAGTAATACACTAACTTTTTTTGTAAAAGAAAACCTTTAAGGAAAAATTTGGTTGATTTCATTATCTAAATCATTTTCTATATATTTTCTTTCAGTTTCTATATATATTTTTGCAATGTGTAAATGTATTTGTGATCTTATATTCTGTATTAGACATTTTTCATACTTCTAATTTGTTTTCAAATTATTTTGAATTGTTTCATATTGTACCATTGACCTAACTTATCCACATTTGCTCATTCATTCCCTTACTTTTGGGATTGTTTTGGTTTTTAATTTTTCATTATTATACGTAATGTAGCAATGAGCATTTCTCTGCTTAGAACATTTTTCTTCTGTTAAATTAGGATAAATTCTCAGAAGTGGGTCATGTGTACTCCTTTTTAAGTTTTTCTTTGAGACAGGGTCTCACTCTGTCACACCATATGCAGTGACAACATCATCATTACTCACTGTAACCTTAAACTCCTGGGCTCAAGGGATTCTACTGCCTCAGCCTCCTCAGTAACTGGGTCTATAGGTACACGTCACCATGCCCAGCTAATTTTTCTATTTTTAGTAGAGATGGGGTCTCACTCTTGCTCAGGTTGATCTCAAACTCCTGAGCTTAAGCAGTCCTCCCACCTCAACTCTTAGAGTGCTAGGATTACAAATGTGAGCCACTGCACCCAGCCTCACATGTACTCTTGAACCTCACATGTTAGTTTGTGCCTGGCAGTATCTATATTATGTGTATTAGGTAGGAAGAAATAAATTTGCAGAGTAAAGCATGTTACGAATTATGAAGTCATTTGTTGCATTATTCAGTCATTTTGCCTGTAAACAATAGAAAGGGATTGAGTTATTTATACTATTTTCTTATTTCCTTTGGGGAAAGTAAGAATTGCAGAGATGTAGGCGATATTAAATTAGAAGTGTCTTAGTATCTCAGTCTTATTCTTTGGCTTAGTTTTTATATTTTCAGGAGTATAGCTGGTATATGATTCCATGCCCTATATAGAAATGGGGATGGACAAAATTTCGGGAATGCCTGTTGACTCTGATAATGAGAGTGAAGGTGGATTTGTCATTCATACCTACAGAAAGTTAGGAATTTAGCCAGCTCAGATGAATAGTGGTGAGAGAAGACTCAGCTAAAAATACACAGGCAGTTCCCTGTGAATAGTGGTGAGAGATGAATAGTGGTGAGAGAAGACTCAGCTAAAAATACACAGGCATATCCCTAGGGAACCCCATGCCAGCTCCTATTTAAGATTAAGACAACCACTGCTGGGAGAGGGGTAGCTGTTGGGGCAAGCTTGGGTGCACCGTAAAGCACTTCTGTGGTGCCTAGTGCTTCAGTGAATTAACTGGAAGTGCTTTACTTCCCTCATTGAGGGCCAAGACTATTGTTTCACTTCATCCTTTGAATCCTAGTATGTACAATTCCTGGCCCTTAGTGAGTATTTATTCAATTGAGTTGAATTCATAGGTGATCTTTGAAAAGAGTGGCTAGCTGATGTGCAGTGATAATTGTATTAGATCATGAGAGCCTTCTTGGGGA
>VSMD01082879.1:0-40862 GCA_008750895.1 Mirza zaza | reverse complement strand
GGCTGTGGAAACAGCCCAAGTGCCCATCAATCCAAGAATGGATTAATAAAATGTGGTATATGTATACCATGGCGTACTATTCAGCTCTAAGAAACAACGGTGATATAGCACATCTTATATTTTCCTGGTTAGAGCTGGAACCCATACTACTAAGTGAAGTATCCCAAGAATGGAAAAACAAGCACCACATATACTCACCAGCAAACTGGTATTAACTGAGCAGCACCTAAGTGGACACATAGGTACTACAGTAATAGGGTATTGGGCAGGGGGGAGGGGAGCAGGTATATACATACATAATGAGTGAGATGTGCACCATCTGGGGGATGGTCATGCTGGAAACTCAGACTTGTGGGGGGAGGGGGGGAAAGGGCATTTATTGAAACCTTAAAATCTGTACCCCCATAATATGCCAAAATAAAAAAAAAGAAAGTTAAAAATATTATTTTTATGATTTTGAAATATATTATTATTAACTGTGGTCAATTTTGGTATTACAATTTTTGTTAGATATTTTTAAACTGATTTTCTAAGTCTTAAATCTTTTTTAAGGTTTCAAATTCTTTTAGCCAAATGGATAAAACAGCTCTGAAACTCCCTCAAAAACTGTTCAATAGGAACAAGTAGCTGTAACTCTACTCAAAACTCTACCCTTTAAACAGCTGCAGACAAATACTGGGAATTCAAATTCTCTGAAATTGGTAGTACATGTCTGAACACCAGGCATCAACCATTCCCAGTGCAGACATGCAACAAGAACACTTCAGGGCAGGAAGAAAATGGTCACAGAAATAAAACAACAAAAGCAGAGTAGAATAAAGAGCAGACCAGGAAAGAGAGATTTTTATCAATTTCTCCTAGTGAAGACTCAACAATTTCCTGGTAAAATCAAATTATAAATCAACATCACAACCATACATGATTGATATAATTATCATACATTGAACTGTTTCATTAACTGTTCAGAATGCTCATTCCAAAATGTCGGTTTAAATTTCCAAATTGATCTTTGACTTTTCTTTATAAAGGTTCCAAGTCAGGAACCCTTCCAGGCATTAATAAAGAAAACTAACAATTTTACAAGTGTGTTCTCCAGAATAAACGAACAAAGCAAGCTGCCCTGTGCAAACTACTGTTTTAACAATGCTTTTGTGTGTGTGTGTGTGTGTGTGTGTGTGTGTGTGTGTGTGTGTGCATCTATTTCATAATGTACTGGTACTGAGGACCATGTCTAGCTGTCTTTCCTCCACTCTCCAGCTTACAGGCTTCTCCAACAGTATTTCTCACCTTCTGCCATGACCAATAGAGCTTGAAAGGATTATTAACAATCTTCGAATAGGTAAATTATAGCCAAGTGGTACACAGCCAAGTCTATGCTGCTCAGATTTGCCCACATGAAAGAAGTTCAGTTGCATACACATGTCTGCCACTCAGAAATCTGTCCTTGAGATTTTGGTTAAATTCATATTTGAAACTGCTTTTTATTATTTTATCTGTCCTTGGACACTTAACCATCACAGAGATAACCTCTTATTCAAAACAACAAATGTCCAGTATAGCAGAGAATCATTTTTAAAAGTATACAAACTTTGGAAATATAAATACATATTCACTCACCAATCTTTTGATATTAGATGAGATTTCTTCTTGTTTTTCACATCAATGACATATCATCTACCATATCAAGCTTGACTTTTCTCTTTTTTTAATTTCAAAATATTAAGAGTGTACAAATGTTTTGTTACATGGATAGCTTATTTATAAGGCTTAGATCAGGGCTATAACTGGCCCCATCACCCAAATAGTGTTCACTGTACACATTAGATAGATTTTTGCCCCTCCTCTTCTCCCCTTCCTCCTTCTTGAGTTCCAATTATTTTGACTTCTTTCTGTGCCCATGTGTGCCCATCGATTAGTTCCAAATTATTAGAGACTACATGTGGTGTTTGTTTTTCCATTCTTGAGATACTTCACTTAGGAGAATGGTCTCCAGTTCCATCCAAATTGCTGCAAAAGACATTAATTCACTCCTTTTGTGGCTGTGTAAGTACTCCATGGTATACACATACCACATTTTATTAACGTACTCATGAATTGACGGGCACTTGGGTTGATGTGGCAGTCCCTATGAAAACAAAGCATGTCTTTCTCAACCCTACAATTAAATTTTTTGATAATTTAAACTTAGTAAAAATTTGTCTTATAAATGTACCATATAGTAATGATCCTGAGAGCCCAGGCAGATGAGCTGTTTCCTCACTTAGGAATATCTTGGTTATGTTCCCTGCAAGGAACTCACTGTATAGGATGTAATCAATGTATGGGGTAACAAGTATAATTCCACAGTAAGAACTTGGAAAGAAATTTGCTATCTAAGAGTTAAAATTCAAAGTTTAAAGTTTAAGATTCTTCTTTATTTCTCACCCAGACTGACATTTCAGACACCTCTATGTGAAAGTAAATCTCAGAGCCACCTATCTATGGATGGAGTCTTTTTAAATTGTTTTTGAATTCATTCAAATACTTTGACAAGTTGAGACCTCGGAGTTCTACATCATATAACAGAGGAGAAATCATTTGGGTCTGGGAATTTTTAAGAGAAAATTTTTTTGTACTTCACTGCCCAAAACTCAAAGAACTTCAGTGTGATGCCAGCATCCCACTGAGATTTATGTGATCCTGCATTTCTATCAAAGATGAGCCAGCTGCCTCTAACACTCATACCTAAGTAGTTAAATGAATGGATCTAGATTATGAGGGCATGCCGTATTTCTCACTCTAGGCACTAAGGCAACTAAAGACAAATTTTTATTTTAGTACAATGAGATAAAGCAATGCTGTTACTTGGCTGCCATCCCTGAAAATGATTAGCTACCAGGTTTGACTAATACGAATTTCAGACAGTGATATTATTATATTCTAGGACACCTGATTGAACAAATGTATACACATTTTTTCTGGAAAGAAATATATTGCAGGGGTGATTTAAGATAAAGTTAACTAGGCTGGGGAAATATTCCAGGTAGAAGGAACCTAAGAATGGGAGGGAGAATATTCTACTCAGGTAATTATAAGTGGATCTGCAGGAAGGGACACTGAGAAAGAAGAATCTCAAGAGGACTGCAAGTGTGAGATCATTAAGAATATTATATGCTATGTAGGAATTTGAGCTTTATTCTAAACTTGATGCTAAATCATTAGAGGGTTCCATTGGAGCAGGTGGGAATATGATCTGGTGTGCATTTTTAAAACAATTTTGGCACAGTGGAAAGAAGGCCTTTTCTATTTACTAGAATCATGATACAACTTTTGGAAAATATTAATAGTAAAGGATTTATGAGCAATGACACCTTTTAGTCTTTAGGAATCTTCTGCCTTAAAGTTAGTAGCTGATAACATACTGATGAACATTCTTAATGATAAAACAGAACACAGCTGTGTTCTGTAGTAAAAGAATTGCTCATAAAACAACTCTTTTCTTTTGAAACTTACACTGAAAGATCAATCTATGTAATTGTCAGTGAATCTATGTAATTTTTCAATCTATGTAATTTTCAGCTATGTTAGCTGGCTCATCTTTGATAGAAATGCAGGATCACATAAATCTCAGTGGGATGCTGGCATCGCACTGAAGTTGTTTGAGTTTGGGGCAGTGAAATACAAAAAAATTTTCTCTTAAAAATTCCCAGACCCAAATGATTTCTCCTCTGTTATATGATGTAGAACTCTGAGGTCTCAACTCGCCAAGGAAAAGATCAATAAATTTCATTTCCCTAAATTTAAATGTCAGTATATCTGTTATGGACTGCATATTTGTGTCATCTCCAAAATTCATAGGTTAAAGCCCTAACCCCTAAGGTGACAGTATTAAGAGGTGAAGTCAAGCCTTTGGGAGGTTATTAGGTCATGAGGGTAGAGCCCTCATGATAGTATTAATGCCCTTGTAAAACAAAAAGACATAAAAACTTTCTCTTCCTCCTCCTCCACAAGGACACAGCAAGAAGAAGGCAATCAGCAAACCAGGAAGTGGGCCCTCACCAGACACCAGATATGCTGGCTTTTTATTCTTGGACTTCCCAGGCTCCAGAACTATGAGAAATAAATGCTCATTTATTTACACCTATTCTATAGTAATATGGTATAGTGGCCTTAACTAAGACAATATTCAAAACCATATACAAATTTTAAGGCAAACAAGTTGACACAAAAAAAGTTGCAACATATATAAAATACTAGAGTTGCTATTCTTAGTATATAAGAAACTTTTATAACTAAATACATCTATAAACATACCAGTACACAAAAGATCAAAGAACACTAATTCAAAGAAGAAATACATGAGGCTAATGTCAATGAAAATGTCTCATCTCATTATTAATAAAAAATACAAATTTAAGTCATCATGACATATTTTTTACCTACCAAATTGGCAAATTTTGAAAATAACATTTAGTATAATGAGTCTGACCCAGGAAACTGTCAAAAACTCCTAATGGCATTATGAACTGGTAGTAACAAGTATTATTATTATTACAAGTACAAGTATTATTATTATTGGAATTATTTCCTAATAGGAAGTTTCAAAGAATGTATCAAGAGTCTCAAAAAGGTTCATAACCTTTAATCTAGTTCTTTCTTTTTCTATGAATCTAAAGAGAAAAATCAGAAAAATGGCACAAGGACAGTCATCGTAAAAGTATCAATAGGCCTCACCTGACATTTGGTGTCAGGTGAGGGTCTGGTCTGTCATTTTCCAAGATGATGCCTTATAGCTGTGTCCCCTGGCAGGGACAAATGCTGTGTCCTCACATGGCAGAAGAGACAGAAATGCAAAAAGGACCTAGTGAGTTCCCTCCACCCCTTTTAAAAATCACTAATTTCATTCATGAGGGTGGAGCCCTCATGGCCTAATCACCTCCTAAAGGCCCCATCTCTTAATACTAATGCATCAGGGATTAAATTTCGACATGAATTTTGGAGGGAACACATTCAAATCATAGCAGATGGTATAGAGTTTTGATGTGGTGGCCAGAGACCAAAGGATAAATAATTTAGAAAAAGTATAAATTTCCCTTTTGAGAGTGGGGTTCATTCACATTTGAATCCATCCTAGGGAAATTTACCTAAGAAGAGAAATATAATAAACAAATTACAAATAAATTATACTGGTTCATAGTTACTCAAGATAATTTTGAATGCAAAATACCCTTGAAATCCTCTTCCTCCCCTTGTTTCATGACCTAATGCAGCAGTAACTGTGTCTTTTATGCTTCCTCTGACAACTAAAGAATCACTTTCTACCTCCCAAGAGGACTTTAGGATCAGGACTAGATCACAACACGTGACTTTCTCAGGACACCATGTGCCCATTATACATTACCTGCTTGAAAACACAATAGCACAATAGGTACTAAGCATTTTTTCTGCCTTTCTCATCTGGATTTAACATGTCAAGTGTACAAATCAAAAGAACAATTTCAAGTGAAGTTAATATAAGGAATATGATATAATAAATCCCTTCTAGATGATTCTAACTTCCTCTTAAATATTTGCCATTATCTTTGTTCTGGTACACTTAATCTTTCTTATTCTGCCTTAAAAATTAAAATAAAATCTGCCTTCATAAAAAGTCCCAGACAGAATATTTTAATGGCTTAAAATATTAATATAATATACCAGTGACTCATTTTATCCCTTAAGCCTTTACATTTGAACCATTCTTTACAGATAATAAAGCACTTTTAAACACATGTTATAGACTCTGAGAGCCAGAAGGGGCTCTTAAAATTATTCAAATCAAGGCTGGGCACGGTGGTTTATGCTTGTAATCCTAGCACTCTGGGGGGCCCAGGAGGGAGGATCACTTGAGCTCAGGAGTTCTAGACCTGCCTAAGCAAGAGCAAAACTCTGTCTCTACAAAAAATAGAAAAATTAGCCAGGCATGGTAGTATGTGCCTATATTTCCAGCTACTATGAAAGCTGAGGCAGGAGGATTGCTTGAGCCCACAAGTATGAAGTTGCTGTGAGCTATGATGATATCACTGCACTCTAGCTGGCCAACAGAGTGAGACTCTGTCTCAAAACAAAACAAAAAAAATTACTTAAATCAATCCTATAATCTCATTTTATTCTCACAACAGTCCTATGAAGTTGTTATGTAAGTATTGCTACTCCCATTTTATAGTTGAGAATGGGAGCACAGAGATGTTCAAACACTTTTCTAGATCACAGAGTTGAAAGGTGGGAGAATTAGAACTAACACCAGGCTTCTGACTCCCAGTACAGAGCCCCTTCCAAAATACTGTCACTCCACTAACTGATGCCTTTTAAGGAATTTGTGGGTTTTCTTTATTTATACCTCAGTGAATATTCTAGAAAACCACAGCTTTATCTCTTTAAGTGACAAGATTGTGAATATCCATTATTCTTTCTTAAAAATTAAACTTTTATATACTTGCAGAGCATAGTTTGGTGTTCTCCTTTAAAGAAAGGCTTTGCTCTATCTTGTTCCAAAACCCGATAGCAAAGATGATAGGGAAATGGCAAGAAAGTGTAATGAACAAGGTTGAGACTGAAAATTAAAATTTCGATCTTAGTGTTAAACACTTTTGGATCGAAGACAACTATATGAAATTGTGACATAAAACCAAATGACATTTCAAGTCACCTGAAATGTTGTGCTGAACACCTACTGTGTTTGCCCTGGGTGCTACCCTCCAGGAAAGCACCACCTGGCCAGGACGAGGAGCGAATGCACTGGTGAGAAGAGCCTACTGAGGGCCAGGGCTTGGCCTTTTGGAGTCTATAGCCCCAGACTGAACCCCAGTTTTGTGACCCACCAAGTGACCTTCACCTCTCTGAGCCTCATTTTCTCCCTCTGTAAACTGGTGATAATTCCCCCTTCCCATAGTGTCTGACATATGCTCCGTTTGGCCCCATATCCATTCTCTATACTTCTCTGCCCCATTCTCTGCTGAGCTCTAAGGACTGAGCCCCCCAGCTTTTGGGTCCTTTGGATTCTGGCTGGTTGCAGCCAATGAGAAGCACTGTCAGGAGGTTGGAAGGAAAAAGGAGTGAGAGTTTGGGGCAGTTACTCACCCTGCTCTCTCCCTCCTTACAGGGGACCTTCCACGACTACAGACAGCTTCACTTCGACAGCCCCTCACAATGGCTCTAGCTCTGAACTGGGCCAAGGACACTATTTCTCCTCCGCCCCTTTGTGTCAGGGGCTAATAATGACTTCCTACGGCACAACTCCAGCACTCCTTGTTGCTTGTCTTTACCCTGCCCACCCAGACCTCTGTAAACAGTTCCTTCATAAAAAATGCCTTCAAGACTCCTAGCTAAGTGGTCATCTGTTTCCTGCCATCACCTGGATTGATTACACTGCTCAATAAATACTAGCTATTGTTATCATGAGTCCTAAACTTTTCAAACCTTACACAGAGACACACATTTGGAACCCACGATCATAAATGAGAGGCAACGCATATGGAAGGCTCCTAAGGGAAAAGAGCATGGAGCTGGGCCTTGAAGGCTCACCTAGTACCACCTGGAGCAATCAATATTTTGGCCAGGCAAATGATTTCCCAAGAGTCATATGGTACCAAACTGTTACATAAACTTACATATATCTCTTCTGTTTTTCTACGTAGCAAGCTTTTTCATTCATTTAAAAAAATTATTAAGGGATGATCATGTAGTGGGCACTGTGCTAGGTTCTGAGCATACAAAGCCTATAAGGACTAGGTACCTACTCCTAAAGCCCTCAGAATTTAGTGAGAAAATGATCTAGGTGACCCATTTGTAAAGATAGGCAAAACTATCACAAAGATGAGGTTTAAGGTGGTTTTTTACTTTGAAACCACTACACCAGTATACAAACAGTACAAAACATACAAACTATCAAGGACATGCCTGAGTGGCTAAGGCTCCCCAAAGCCTCCCATGTTTCTTGGGGAGATGCTCCTGACATTTGGCTGTCAGTGAGATGACCAAGCAAGGAGCTCACTGGCAAGCTGACCTCACTTGATTTTGCTTACTGCCCCCAGCTCCAGCCATGACCTTCCTTTTATACTCTGCTCTGTGATAGGGGGCTTGCCTCTGCCAACTACATTTCTCAGACTCCCTGGACAGCTGATTGCATTGGAGGGCAAGAAATAAACCCCCTCCCCCCTCAAAAAAAAAAAAGCACTTAAAGAAAACAATATTCCCTAGGATGCATGATCTACTGACAAAAAAACAAATCTTTAAGACTATCCTAGAGATGGTATCTCAACAGAGTGTCAGCAAATTCTGTGGATGAGATCACATTGAAATCATGTAAGGAGTTATAAAAAATATTTACATCTGGGCCAAACCCTGAGATATTATGATTTAACTGGAATAGGGTGTGGCTTGAGCGTTAGGATTTTTTTTAAAAGCTTCCCAGAAGATTCTAATGTGTAGTGAGCACCAGTGAAAATCACTACAGTAGGTCATAGGGTTTTTTTTTAATCAGCATAGTATTTATCAACATATGCTATAACTTTATTTTTATTAAAAGCAAAACTAAAAATTATTTAATTAAATATATATCCATTAAATAGTGGAATTAAAATATGGAGCCTAGAAGATTTGGGCCTCAGCTCTGCAGGTGTATCTAGAATAGGCTCAAAAAACCCTCAAGCTTTTCTGGGTCTGGGCTTCCTCAGCTATAATACAAAAAGAAGAAAGTAAGATTTACTGAAATATAGGTATGTTCTCCCAGCACTGTGAAGTATCATCTCATTTACCCCGCACTCAATTGTGTGACTATCCCATTATCATGGATGAAAAGACTGGAATCAGAACATCGAGCAATTTTGCAGACCTGGCCGGCCCGACCCTCACCTCCAGGATCACTGTGCC
This sequence comes from Mirza zaza, assembly GCA_008750895.1. Taxonomy (NCBI): domain Eukaryota; kingdom Metazoa; phylum Chordata; class Mammalia; order Primates; family Cheirogaleidae; genus Mirza; species Mirza zaza. The sequence continues at coordinate 31,973 of VSMD01082879.1, read as the reverse complement.
CACATTGTGACGCTCTCCACAGTCCCCTGGAGCCTTAAAATTCTGTGGGAATATCAGCTACAAATGTAATCAAAACTACCAGGAGTGTTTTATCTTGGGGAAAAGAGTAGAAAGCAGTCGACACATTTTATTCTTTGTCAAAAAGGGTCAAGTGACAGACTGTATTAAAAAAAAAAATCCTTCTACTTAATGAGATTTAATAACTCCTTATACCCAGGGGCTTAACACCTAACTACATGCAGAATGTGACTCAAGGAAGAAAAACCACAAAATGAATTAATAATGACATACAAGGACAAAAGAAATATGAAGAGATAGCAACGCTAAGATGATGCTCAAGATAAAAATCTAATGATATACACTAACGTGCAACACGTGTTTTCAATAAGGACTTTGTAATTCTATTTTTCTGAAATATTGATACAACATTAATATCATAGAAAAAAAACATTATGTTAGAACAATGACTAGGAAAACAGGAGACCATGGGAATTATCCTAACAAACAGTTATGATATTTTCATTAGACATATCGGACAGATCATGGCTCCCAAAGGAAATACAAACTGAAATATTTGCTCTATGTCCTGAGTATAAAGGATTTTTAACATAGTAAAGTACAAATGGGATATATTTTTCATGCCGAAGCTCATGTTAAGTTCTCCCAACATCATCAGTCATTTCTGCCTAATAATAAATAGTTCCCTGGTGAATCTTGTAGAAAACTTTAGGGAAAAGAAAAATAAAGGCTACAGTGGGAAATAATCCTCAGATCAATGCATTGTTTCCTTCATGTCCAATATGCCCTGCAGAAATGGCTTAGACCTCTCCATGGCAGCTCAATACTCTTTCATTACCTAACAAATCTTTATGGAGTGCCTAGAAAGTAATTCTGCCAAGCACTGAGGTTACAAGTGCAAGAACAAACAGCGTCCCACCTTATGCTCAAGCATCTCACAGTCCAGTGGGGTACTGGAGGGTTAATCACCAAAAAGGGGTGAGCACATAATTCCCTGAGGTTACTGCAGTCAAAGATAGTGAGACAGTCTTAGAAGAGCACAAAACCAAGGGGCCTGATGTTATCTTTAGGGCAGGCGTCCTCAAACTCCAGCCGTGGGCCACATACGGCCCACCGAGGACATTTATCTGGCCTGCTGGGTGTTTTTGCCGCTGCTGCCTGTCCTGCTCAGCAGCCAACTCGTCCTGGGCCCACAGTGCGCATGTGTGGAATGTGCACTGCAGTCTCCAACGGCTCTCCAATGGTCTGAGGGACAGTGAACTGGTCCCCTGTTTAAAAAGTTTGAGGACCCCTGCTTTAGGGTCAAGGAATGGCAACTCAAGAAATGAGAAGAGAGAGTCAGGTTGAAGTGAAGAGAAAAGGGAAGAAAATTCTGGGCAGAGGGAACCAGCAAATGCAAAGGCCTTAAGGGCAGGAGGGAGCCTGGTGTGTTCTTGAACCAGAAAGAGGACCCAGTGACTAAGTGCAGAGAGCAAGAGTGAGGGTAAGAGAGAGGATTGCAGAGGGAGGCTGGAGCCAGATCCGATGGGGACTCCAGGAACAGGCAATGGAATTTTTAAAAGCTTCCTGGGTGATTCTAATGTACAACAAGTTTCTAGAACCATTAAGAACCACTATATTGGATCATACATGTTTTTCTTTTCAACCAAGTTATCATTTATCAATTATAAAACTATAACTTTATTTCTATATACAGCAAAAAGTCACCCATCAATTACATTTAATAGAATAACTGGTCTTTGGAAATTGATGTCTAAAGGCCTGAGCCCCTAGGTGCAAGAGCACTGGAGGCAGCAGTGGTACAATGGCAGCTCTGCATTTTGAAAAGATCACTGGCTTCAGCGTGGAGAATGACTTTGGAGGGGCAGAGAGTGGGGGAGCCCAGTTGGCAAGTGACAGCAGTGGTCTAGGAAAGAGATGATGATCGCCCTCTCCGCGCTTTAACTCTCTTATCTATAAAATACAGGGCTGGACTGGATAAGCCCCAAGGACCCTTTCAGTTTAATGCCATCAAACACAAAGGAGAGCATTTTTGTCTGAGAAAAGATAAAAAAAAAAAAAAAAAAAAAAAAGTCCAGTGCACACCCCAAAGTGGCGAAATGAAAGCTGGAGGTGCTCAAAAGTTAGATTCTCTATTATTTCCACCAGCATCAGATACGCTATAACAACTCCATTTTTAAAAAAGCCTTGACCCCCTATCGTCTTCTTGCTACCTATACTTTTTCTCTGCTCTCCGTTCCTGGAAGTCTATTTGCAATAGAGCCTTAACCATAATTACAGGCTGATGGAGAGCCATACTACCTCTGGAGCTCCTGAAAAATAGTATTTTTGGTTAGAAAAGAAAATATCCTTGGTTTAAAGCCTTAATAAGGACAATGAAAGTTTTAAGAGTGTTTTTCTCGCTAAAGTTTTGTCCCGATGGGAGGGGGGAGAGGGGATGGGCATATACATATATAATGAGTGCGATGGGCACCGCGTGGGGAATAGACACACTTGAAGTTCTGACTAGGGGCAGGGGCACAAGAGCAATATGCGTAACCTAAACAATTGTACCCCCATAATGTGCTAAAATAAAAATAAATAAATAAATAAAAATTTTTTTAAAGAGTTTTGCCCCTAGCAAAAAATATATATACATGGATGTTTTTATTCACAAAAAATTCCTTATTTATCCTCATTCTCCCTTCCCCAGGCAACACCCATAACAGGGCTTTGCAGATAATAGTTGTACAAAAGAGATGTGCTGCACAAATGAACAGAGGGTTATTTATAGATGTTTTCCTCTTGGAGTGTCTCTTCCTGGTGACATTTCATCCCCAATTTTGTTTAAGGATTTTATCACTCCGTGTCCTGATAAGCAGCTGATCAATGTATATTTGTCATAAGAGATGATTCAGGATATGGCTCTAATATCCCTTCACTATTGAGGACCTACTATGTGCAGACACTACTCTAGGGCCTAGGGATACAGAAGGGAAGACAGATTAAGTCTGACTTCATGGAACTCTCATTCTAGTGGGGAAGACATAAGAAAATAAATAAAGATAACATTATATCAAATAATGTCAGGTGGAAACAAGAGCTATTAAAAATGTCAAGCACTATATGGTGTTAGGGTTCATACTACCCCCTTTTGGATAAAATTCATTTTTAGGAATTTTTAGAGGATAGAGATATCAATCATGTCAGCGACAGTCAGCAAAAAGGCTCTGAGCAAGGGTATGGGAGTATGGGAAGAATGAAACCAAGGAGATGAGGAAGGTAAAAAGATAGTGGCCATCACGGAGGACTACTTCCAATAGGGGGTCAGCCTGCCATGAAAGGTGTGAGCTGGGCGAGGGGGCGGAGCACGTGGATAATGGGAGAGAGCAGTCGAGGCACCAGCAGCAGCAGGCACGAAGCCCTGGCAGAGAAGCATCTTTGCACTGTCAAGTTATATCTACAGAGGGAGGAGAAGGTAGGTTAGGGAGGTCAGCAGGTATCCGACTTTGTAAGGATGTGCCCCATAGCGAAAGTGTTCCATTTTATTTTGGAGTATTGCAAAGAAAGTTGACATAGTCAGCATTTCATTTTCTTAATAATTACGATGGCTTCTGTTTGCCAATTAGGGTATAGGGAGAGCAAGAGGGGAAACAGGGAAGCTAGTTCAGAGGTTGTTGCAGTCCTTAGGCAAGGGATGGTGGTGGTCCAGAATGTTTTATGACAATATAGAAGGCAAGACATGCAGGGTATATTGTGAAAATAAAGCCAAAGGATTGTCTCGATGTTGACTGTGAAGAAAAGAAAGGCTTCAAGAATGATGTCAGCATTTGCAGAGTGAAAGTCTTATCACTGATGGAGATTGGGATTCTGCAGAAGGCATGGGTATATTGAATGTATATGACGAATTCATTTTGTTAAATGTGAGACGTTGCTATGGCCTGAATGTGCTCCCCAAAATTCATGTGTTTGATTCATATGGCTCTGCCCTTATGAATAGGCCTTATAAAAGAGTTTGATGGAGAAAGTTTAGTCCCTTTTGCCCTTCCACCTTCTGCCATGTGAGGGCACAGCATTCCTGCCCTCTTGAGGACACAGCGTTCAAGGCACTATCTTAGCAGCGGACCCCAGATCCTCAGCAGACAATGAACCTACGTCACCTTGATCTTGGACTTCCCAGCCTCCAGAAGTGTGAGAAATAAATTTCTGTTCTTTATAAATTACCCAGTCACAGGTATTCTGTTCTAGCAGCACAAACAGACTAAGATGCCCATTATACACTCAAGTAGAGATATAGCCATTCAAGGTATTAGTCCAGAGTAAAGGAGAAAGATTAGAATCTAAGAAAAACATTGTTAAGTATGTGTGTACCAATGGTATTTAAAGTTGTGAGGTTGGATGAGATTATTACACAGTGAGCATAGGATAACCGAGAATCCACACGAACGAAGTGTTTCAAGAATGAAGAGTGCAAATGCTGTTAAGAGCTCCAGAAAGATGAAGACTATGCATTCATCACTAGATCTGGCAGTGTAAACATCTTTGGCAATCTTAACAAGAGCAGTTTTACTGGAGTGGAGGGAAAATTATGTTTTTCTCCAAGTATTACCTTCACCTTTGCTTCGGATAAAATTTTAAATTCTATAGAGAATTTTAACAATTAGTATAATTATTTTAAATGTTTATACAGAAGAAAAAGCCTACAAATAAAATTTAAATTCTACAAGACAAGCCTTGATCACAGGAAGTTACCTATTTTAAATTGCCTGTAATTATTCTTCTTTCAAGATGTTAAATATTTAGAAAGCAGAGCCAACTTTTATTTTCTCATTGTCCCCTAATTTATTACCAGAAAGCATTATCTTAATCATGAGAATGAGAAGTAACAAGAAGTAAATAAAAAAGAAGAGAAATCAATACTTAGCCTGCATAGTAAGTTTTTTGGCAAGACTTGTCATAATGACAAATATTTTAAGTCTGTGAAGCAATTCAATTAAAGTTTCTACTTCAAAGAAACATTAAACTATAAACCAAGCTGTATAATTTATAATATGACAAATATCTTTATCTTTAAGGTTACTTATATTTTTAAAGGAGACTCTATATGTGATTATCATAATCCCAGAATATTATAAGAGTTATTTATACTTTTAATATAATCGAGTTCATAATTTAGATTATATTCTTGAATAATGCATAACAACTTTAGCACAACTTCAAAATTATTGTTTTTATTAGAATCATATACAAAATAAAATGTTTATGTCATCAGTAATCACAAGAATATTTTTTAAGGCCAGACATGGTGGCTCATGCCTGTAATCCTAGCATTCGGAGGGGCAGAGGCAGGAGGATTACTTGAGTTCAGAAGTTCGAGACCAGCCTGAGCAAGAGTGAGACCCCCATCTCTACTAAAAACAGAAAAAATTAGCCAGGCGTATGGTGGGCCTGTAGTCCCAGGTACTCCGGAGACTGAGGTAGGAGAATAGCTGGAGCCAGGAGTCTAAGATTGCAGTGGGCTATGATGATGCCACTCGCCACTGCCCTCTAGTCTGAGTGACAGAGCAAGACTCTGTCTCAAAAGAAAAAAAAAAGGATAAAATAGTCAAAATCAATTATCTTTATCTTAAGGGAAAATAGAATATTAGGAAATGTTTATTCTGTTTTTCAACTCATAGTTTCAAATATGCAAAAAATTAATATAATGAAACAGTGCAAATATATAGTTTGTCATTTAAAATGTAATGATGCATAACTATTTGGATGGAGTTTATCATCCAGATGTGATAAATAACTTAAAGCTTATTTTAAAACACATATTATTTTCTATTTAGTTTTCATATACTATTATCTTAAAATATTGTTATTAATATTTATTTTTGTGTATCGCTTTGATTCTCACAGCCATTTTAAAAGAAAATAAGCAATGTGTCTTCCCTTTTAAATGTAGACCATACCAAATAGATAGAATTCACTTATACCCAAGTCTAATGTATGGAAGTATCTTGTTTTGTAAAATATAGAATCCTGAAAAACAAAATTCATGCACAGTAATACATTGCTTAAAATCATTTGAATCATTTAGATAAACAAATGAAAAAAATATCTACCACTACCACATTGCAGGGCTTTTCCTATCTACTCACACAACACTATGAAAATCACCTTTAAATGCTGAAGTTAATTATTAGTAGTTAATTGTACTTTACCTTCCCTTTAAAAGCTCATGAAAATAATGTTCTGTTTATTTAAGTATTATTTGAATACATACGGGCTGTTTCACCATTGTGACTGCATAAAACAAAGTATGGTACCAACTCATCAAATAGTTTAAAGTTTATTTAGGGAGACTGTTTCTGCATGAGATAGTGTGTGCAGTGCGAAGCTAGAAGGTAGTGGCAAACTGGATAACCTATAAGAGTTACACTTTTTTTTTTTTTTTTTTTGAGACAGATTCTCACTCTGTTGCCCTGGCTAGAGTGCCGTAGCGTCATCCTAGCTCACAGCAATCTCCAACTCCTGGGCTCAAGCGATCCTCCTGCCTCAGCCTCCTGAGTAGCTGGGACTATAGGCACGCACCACCATGCCCAGCTAATTTTTTCTAGGTATTTTTAGTTGGCCAATTAATTTCTTTCTATTTTTAGTAGATACGTGGTCTCACTCTTGCTCATGCTTGTTTAGAACTCCTGACCTTGAGCGATCCGCCCACCTCTGCCTCCCAGAGTGCTAGGATTACAGGCTTGAGCCACCAAGCCTGGCCAAGAGTTACACTTTTAAAAACTATAAGAATTACACTTTTACAGATATTAGAGGTGTGGAAGCAAAAAGAAGATGAACTAAAAAATCCAGAAACAGAAGAGCCCCTCCAATGTGAGTTTAAATCACTCATCATTTTCTCCCCTAGGGCACTTGCCAAGTTTTGGTAAGTGCTGGAGATTGGGCTGATTTAGGCAAATGGACTCTACTAAGGAAAAAAGAAAACAGTAGATTTTTGCATAGATGTGCAGGCTGGCATGACAGATTGGAATTTGAAGCATATACAAACACATGGCTGTTTTTATCCACAGAACACTTTGGGGTTGTGGGGAAGCTGAGATACTGAGCCAGAAAGACAAAATAAAATATCTTTGGTCTCATGCTGCTTAGAAGGTGTGGCACACAGACTCTAAATTAGCCCCCTTGACCTCCATCTTTTGATATTCAGATCCTTGTGCAATCCGCTCCTCTTAAGCATGGGCAGGACCTGTGACTTGCTTCTAACCAATATATGGCAAAGGCGATGTATGTCACTTCCATGATTACGTTGCATAAAATTGTAACATTTCTCTTGCTAAGAGACGCTCTCCCTTGCTGACTACGAGGAAGTAAGTAGGCAAGTTGGGGAGGCCCACGTGACAACAGGAGAGGGTAGCCTCTGACCAGCAAATAGCTGGGAACTGTAAGCAACTTCCTTCCCCAATAAGAAACTGGGGCCCTCAATCCAACACCCTGCAAAGTCCTGAATTCTGCAAACAACCTCTTTACCTTGAAAGTAGATCCTTCTCCAGATAAGCCTTGAAATGAGAATCCAAATTTGGCCAAAATCTTGATTATCACCTTGCAAATGAGCTGGGTGAGCTATGTACAAACTCCTGTCTCAAAGACTATGAGGTAATAAATGTGTGTTATTTTAAGCTGATAAGTTTGTAGTAATTTGTTATGCAGCAATAGAAAACTAATATAGTATGATAGAGGAAGAGGTCCTAGACTAAAAAAAAAAAAAAAAAACAGTAGAGGAGGAGAAAACAGTCTAAACAAAACTTCAGCTAAGACACAATCCAGATCAATTCTAATTGGGTCAACATGATCAGCCCTTCATCCTATCTGCCCAACAGAACAAAGAGCATAACATCTCTGGAAGACAATATAATTACCTTTAGCATCTACCAATGCTTTTATAAAAAATTCCTGGCATAGAATTAAAAAATTATAAAATAGGAAAAAAGGTAGGAAAATGTGATCAATAATCAAGAACAAAATAAATAATAAAAATAGATCTACAAGTAAACCAGGGATTGCACATAGCAGAGAAGATTTAAATAATTATTGTAAATATATGACCTAAACTGGAAGAAAAGATAGCAAAATGTCTAAAATATGGGGAATTTCACCAAATAATTAAAATCTATACATTCATTTCATCCACCCAAAAAAAAGAAATCTTCTTTAAAAATGAAGTAACTAATATTAAGAAATTGTTGGATTAAATCAATACCAAAGGAGAGGAATGGTGAACTTAATGATAGATCAATAACAATATATCAAAACTGAAGCACATACTCAAGTAGGTATTGTATTGAAAACCAAACAAAACAAAAACTGAAGCACAGATATAGAAGGATTGAAAAGAAAGAAAAGAGTATAAGAGATATGTGGGGCAGAGTGAAAAGGTCTAATATTCATGATAGTAGAGTTCCATAAGAAGAGGACAAAATGGAACAGAAAGAATATTTGAGGATATAATGACTGAATCTTTCCTAACTAATGAAACCAAACAACTCACCTGACCCAGAAGCTCAGCAAATGCCTGTCAGAATAAACAAAAAGAAAATAAAAATCTCAGCAAAATATAAAGTTCTTAAAACCAAAGATAAAAAGTCTGAAAGAAGCCAAGAAAAAAAGAAATATTGCCTTAAATGAGAAAAAATAAGAAATGATTTTTCCAAAAAAATTTAAAGCATCTTTTAAATGTTTAAAAAAAATTAATATCAACCTAGAACTCAAAAATGAAGGAGGAATAGTCCTTATTCAAAAGAAGTAAACTAAGTGAATTTTTTCATCAGAAGATTTGCATCATAAGAAATATTAAAGAAAATTTTCCAAGGAGAAGGAAAATGATAATCAGATAGGAGCACAAAATTGCAAAAGGTATTGAAGATCACAAAAAACGGTTAATATGTAAAGAAATATAAATATTGACTTCTTCAATCAATAACAATTTATTGTGATTTTTATAATTTATATAGAAATAAAATATAACAATAGTAAAAGAATGGGATGAAAGTCAATAAAATTAATTTTTTACATTTTTGAGAAGTCATATAAAGTACTATTTCACAATAGGCTATAAGAATGCAAATGTGCACATTGTAATTTCTAGTTTAATCACTAAAGGAATATTTGAAAGTCCATAACTAAAAGACTCATGTAGAAGGAAAAATGAATACTAGAAAATAATTAAAGCAAATACTTTAGAAAAGGAATAATAAAGGACCAAAGAGAAGATGGGACAAATAAAAAATAAATATCAAGATGGTATATTTAAACTAAACAACTAAACTATATTAGTAATTAAACTTAAATGGCTACAAATTAAATAGATTAAATAAATTAAGGACAAAGATTATCAGGCTGAATGGGGAAAAAAGGGCTCAGCTGTCTACTATCTACAAGAAAGACACTTTAAATATAAAGATGAGTACGTTGAAAGTTGAAAATAAACAGCTAGAAAATTATAACACAATGCAAATATTAAACAGAAGAGGATTCCATAGCTATGTTAACCTGTTTACAAAGTGGTCTTCCAGGCAAGAATTGCAGAAAAGATAAGGATAGTCCTTGAAATGATAAAAGGACCAATACAACTGAAAAAATGTAACAATGTTAAATCTGTATGCAACTAATAGCATAATTTCAAAATAAATAAAGCAAAAAATAGAGGGAATGAGAAGAAAAGATAGGCCCACAATCAGTCAAAGATTTTAACACACCTAAGTTACTAATAGAAAAGCACAAAAGTAACCAGAAGTAATAGAAAAGATTTGAACAACCCTATCAAACAACATGATTTAATTGTTACTTATACAACACCACATACAAAAACTGCAAAACACATTATTTTCAAGTATACATGGAAGTTATCAAAATAGATAACATGCTGAGCAATGCAGACCATCTTTACACCATTGTATTGCCTTTGCTCCTTCAATAAAGATCAGTTAACTATATTTATATGAATCTATTTCTGGGCTCTTTATTCTGCACCATTAACCTATTTATCTATTATTCTGCCAATACCACATTTTCTTGATCACTCACTGTACCTTTATAGTAAGTCTTGAAGTGTCAGCCCTCCAACTTTATTTTTTTCCTTCAATATGGAGTTGGCTACTCTGGGTCTTTGGCTTCTCCATTTAACTTTAGAATCAGCTTTGTGATAGCTACAAAAATCTCACTGGAATTTGATTGAGATTACAATGAATATATAAATCAAGCTGGGAAAAACTGACATCTAGACATTATTGACTCTTCCTACCCACAAACATGGACAAGCTCTCCATTTATTTACTTTCTCTTTGATATCTTCCATAAGATTTTTGCAGTTTTTCTCATATATTGTCCATATTTTGTTAGGTTTATACCTAAGTATTTTATTTTTTGATGTGCTAATAAAAATGGTTCTGTGTTCTAATTTCAAATTTCTACTTATTCGTTCCTGATATGTAGAAAAGTGATTGACTTTTATATATTAACCTTGTGTCCTGCAAACTTGCTATAATTGTTTAGTAGTAGCAGGAAGATTTTTGTTGATTCTTTCAGATTTTTTACCTAGATAATCATGCTATCTGTGAACAAAAACAGTTTATTTCTTCTTTCTCATTCTATAAACATTTTATTTCCTTTTCTTGTCTTAGCACATTACAGTACAGTGTTGTCGTTGTTGTCATTTATTTCAAAGTATTATGGGGGTACAAATCTTTGTTTACATGGATCAGTTTTATAATGCTTGAGTCATGGTTACAAGTATGCTTGTCACTCAGATAATGTTCATTGTACCCGTTAGGTAGATTGTGGGCCATCCCATTCTCCCCCTATCCCCTTACTTGATTTCCACTAAGCTTTACTTTCCTCTATGCACATGTGTATTCATCCACTAGTTCCAGCTTAATAGTGAGTTCATGTGGTGTTTGTTTTTCCATTCTTGCAATACTTCACTTAGGATAATGGTCTCCAGTTCCATCCAGATTGCTGCAAAAGGCATTAAGTCATCATTCCCCATGGCTGAGTAGCATTCCATGGGGTGTGTGTGTGTGTGTGTGTGTGTGTGTGTGTGTGTGTATCTCACATTTTGTTAATCCACGTATGAATTGACGGGCATGTGAGTTGATTCCACATCTTTGCAATTATGAATTGTGCTGCAATAAACATTCAAGTCCAGGTGTCTTTTTGATAAAATGTCTTCTTTCCTTCCTCCTTTCCTCTTAAATACCCAGTAGTGGGATTGCTGGATTGAATTGTAGGTCAACTTTAAGTTCTTTGAGAAATCTTTATATTGCTTTCCATAGAGGTTGTACTAGTTTGCAGTCCCACCCACAGTGTATAAGAGTTCCTTTCTCTCTGCATCCACACCAGCATCTATTGTTTTGGGGACTTTTTAATAAAAGCCATTCTGACTAGGGTAAGGTGATGTTTCATTGTGGTTTGATTTTAATTTCCCTGATGCTTAGGTACACTGAACAATTTTTCATATGTTTATTAGTACATGTGTACATCTGTACTACATTAGTTCATTTGTACATCTTTTGAGAAGCTTCTATTCGTGTCTTTTGTCCACTTTTTAATGGGGTTGTTTGATTTTTTTTCTTGCTGATTTGCTGATTTACTAATTCGTTATTAGTCCTTTGTCAGGTGTATGGCTTGTGAATATTTTCTCCCATGCTGTAGGCTGTCTGTTTGCTCTATTAATTATTCCCTTGGCTGTGAATAAGCTTTTTATTTTAATCAAATCCAGTTTATTTATCTTTGTTGTTGCTGTGATTGCCACTGGGGTTTTCTTCATAAATTCTTTGCCTGGGCTGATTATCTAGAAGAGTTTTTCCAACATTTTCTTCTAGAATTCTTATGGGTTCATGCCTTAAAGTCCTTTATCCATCCTGACTTAATTTTGGTGAGTGGTTAGAGATATGGATCCTGTTTCAGTCTTCTGCATGTGGCTATCCAATTTTCCCAGCACCATTTATTGAATAGGGATTCTTTTCCCCAGTGTATATTGTTGTCTGCTTTGTTGAAGATCAGTTAGCTGTATGTGGATGGTTTTATATCTGGGTTTTCTGTTTTGTTCCATGGGTCTATGTCCCTAATTTTGTGCTAATACCATGCTGTCTTGATTACTATAGCCTTGTAGTATAGTTTGAAGTCTGGTAATATGATACTTCCCATTTTGTTCCTTTTGCTTAAGATTGCTTTGGCTATTCAGGCTCTGTTATGGTTCCACACTAAGCACAGAATTATTTTTTCTAGATCTGTAAATTATGACATTGGTATCTTGATGTGGATTGTATTGAAGTATAATTTCAAAGGGTAAAGAATTTCATATTGGTAGTTTTTCCTCTCAACATTTTGAATATTTCACTTTATTCATTTCTTGGTTGTATGGTTTCTGAGGATAAGCCAAATGTAATTCTTATCTTTATTCCTCCATAGGTTTGGGGTTTTCTTCTCCTCTATCTTCTTTCAAGATTTTTTCTTTAGCTTTGATTTTCTTAAGTTTGGATATTATCCAGTCTACTAGTGAGCCCATCAAAGGCATTTTTATTTCTATTAAATTGTTTTTGATCTCCAGCATTTTTTATTCTTTCTTAGAATTTCTATCTCTCTGCTTACATTATTTACTTTCTTTGCATGTTGTCTATTTTCCACTAGATCCCTTAGCATATTAATCATTTTTAAAAAACAAATTCTGATCTGATAAATTCAGCCATTCCTATCACATAAGACTCTGGTTCTGCTGCTTATTTTGGTCTCTTTAAACTGTGGTTTTTGACTTTCAGTTTGCCTTGTGATTTTTTGTTGAAAGGTGAACATGGTGAACATGATGTACTGGCTAAAAAGGACTGTAGTCAATAGGTATTTAATATATAATGGTAAAGTTTGGAGGTGGGGAGAGCATTCAATAGTCCTATGATTAGGGCTTAGTATTTTGGTGAGCCAGTGCCCCTGGACTGTGAACTTCACCAGAAAGTCTGGTTTTGCCCCCCTTCCTTAACAAGGACATAATGGCTAAAGGGGGCTGGAGTTCAGTACTTTCCACCCCCTGGCAGATTAGGCTCTGACAAAACACATCAAGTAGTCTCTTACGAAATAGTTTCTAATGAGGTCAGGCCTTGTTAAAAAGAACAAAATGATCTGGTGTATTTCACAGTAGTTCTTTTTTCTTCCTGCTACTGGAAAAATAAGGAGATTTTTCTTCACTATTCACTGTGAAAACCAGGTTGGGCTCCTAGTGGTAAAACTCACAGAAGTGTTAGGCCCCTATGATGACTGAGTCCCCCTGGAGTTTTTCACTCTCAGACTTGTTCACACTCAGTTTCCCGCAATTCATCATTTACAGTTCAGATTTTTCTACCATGCCACTAGTTTCCAAGGAGGTCTTCTGCTCATGGGTTTTGCTCTCCTCAGTTGTGTTCTCTGTATCTACCTGTCTGTCTGTCTAGTTTGGGGAGCAGCAGTTTGCCTTATGACCTCGATTCTCTGACAAAGCTGAAAAGATTTGTTGATTTTGGTTTTTGCTTGTTGTTAGAATAGTGACTTTTAAGCTCTTTGCATGTGCATTGGAAACAAGAAGACCTGGGCTACAAATTTAACATAACATGCTACTCTTCATTTGTAAAAATGTCCATAGTAATACTCGACCTCAAATTAGTAATATTCAATCTCAAATTCTTATGCTGTAGCTTTGAAGAGAAACAAGTGCTAGATAAATATAAGGCAATTCTTTTTTATATTTAAGGTAAATTGAGCTATCATAATTTCAATACATTATATATGCAGAAACCTTGGGGATCATTGTTTCATTAAAATATTAGGTCATGTCTAATTTATCAGATTTTCCTTTATTTTGCAAAATAAGTTAATTACATCTAGTCTAATTGACCAGTCAAATAATATTATTTGAATATTTCAGCATATTAGGTACTTCTCAGGCTGATAATTTATCCATTTTCCTTAAAATACATTGAAGAGTCTTCAAATTTAGAACTTTCATCTTATGCAAGTAAAAACTAACACCCAAAATCAAAGAATTATCATCCACAAAAAAGAACTATAATTCAATATAACTAAACCTGTACTTAGTTACACAAAGATAGACCATCTAAGCACAGTACCAATGAATTCATAGCTGAATCCTGATAGTAAAGTCTCAGTGTAAAGATTTCTTAGAGAAAAATAATTCATATTAAAAATCCAATAAGTGAAATGGAAAGGAAATCTCATAAACAATGTTTTGTGAGACTTGTGAACTAGAACAGATGCTTTTCCCAAATTATTACAATTCCCCTGATTCCCTACAGGCTATTTTCTTAACTGCTTTTGTAAGTTTGAAGCTACTTCAAACTTGTATGCACCATTTAAGAAGGAAAGAAGGGGGGAGGAGTTGACTTGTTTTCTGTCTATCTTATCTAAAACACTGAAGTTTAAATTCCACTGGTCTGAATCTTTGCTTTATAAGATAGGGATGAGAATACTTATATCTCTTGTTTTCAAAATGAGTTCCTTCAAAAAAATGGAGATGAATCAATCTTCCCAGTGCTTGCTGAGTACCATAGAGGACACACTGTCTATTAAGGTTTACGGGGTACAAAGATTCATCTTCTTACAAGTACCTGCTTAGTGTTATAGGAAACATGCTATTTACGAAGGTTTATAGGCTATAAGGATAGTTGCTACTTCAAAAGGGTTTAGAATGTTCTATGCTCAGGTAGTCTATCTGAGCAGCTGTGTTTGCAGTGACAAAAGACTTTGAAGGTACTGGCAAAGAGCTTGAGAGTGGGTTAATAAATCTATAAATATAAAAACTAAATATAATAACCTTCAAAGTAGAATTTTACTTGGCAAAATTCCTAACCATCTTGTTACCTGGCTACTGAACCTAAAAAAGGATTCTAACCTAGTGACAAATCTCTAAATCTAGGAATTAGGCTACATTTTGTGTCCAGTGGCAAATGTATTCAGAACAGTGGTACATCCTAGAAACATCCTAGAAGCACTTTCAAGATAATTATAATCTTTATAATCCCAATTTACAGGACAAGAGATAAAAGGAGGGGAGGTAGAGCAGACTAGACTAAATGATAATAAAATTCTAGAAATCATCAAGAATATCGTTTTGTAGGACAGCAGCCCATATTAGCTGATTTGATGAATAAAAGTCAACCTAAGAGTGAATGAAAAGCCAGCCGTGTCTTCTGACACCTGGTCTACTCTTTTAGAGCAGAACAAAGTTTGAACAGTGAATTTATGGGAGGAAATAATAAGACACATGAGAATCTGAAACTCCACTTATAACACCAGAATAAAGCTGGTGACCGTGGCAAGCAACAACAGCTGAGAGAATGCTAATGACAACAATGGGAGTGTAATTAGGAGCAAAAAGGATGTTTCCCCTAATCAAAGGAAGCAAGCTCTAAAATGTTATCATTGCTTATGGAGACATTATTTCCCACTAAACAAAATACAGGGAGTTATTGGAAAAGGCTAACACTAATGCATGTGCCATTTGCAAGAGGCAAAACGTTCTTAGGTACTACGAGTAAAGAATGATCCATAGGAAAAAATACTAAACTGGACTTATTTTAAAATGTATGTTCTGTGGGGGAAAAAAACTGCTAATAAAATAAAAAGATAAGCCACAGTGTGGAAGCAAATCTTTATAATTTACATATGTGATAAAAATTTGTAAGAAAAATATATTTTGAAATTCTCTAAACTCAATGGCAGGAAACCAAAAATCCCAGTTCAAAGTGAGAAAAAAATTTGAGTAGACATTTCACAAAAAAAAGCTAAATGGACAGCAAATAAGCACATGAAAAGATGCTCACTATCATTAGGATAATGCAAATTAAAACCACAGTAAGATAGCACTATACATCTACTAGAATAGGTGAGGGGGAACACCCTAATAATACCAATATTAAATCATGGAGAGGATGCAATGTAACTAGAACTCTCTTATACTGTTAGTGAGAATGTGAAATGGCACAGCTGCCTGGGAAAACAGTTTGGTGTTTCTTATAGAGCGAAGCATACATATACCATACAACCCAACAATCCTACTCCTCTATTTACCCAGGAGATTTAAAAACTTATGTTCACATAAAATCCTATATGTGAATGTTTGTAGTATATCATTCATAATTCCAAAAACTGGAAGCAACCCAAATGCCCTTCAATTGGGAAATGGATAAACAAATTATGGTACATCCATACAGTGGAATACTACTCAGCAACAAAAAGGAATGTGCATGGATATATTCATTAACATATTTGAATCCTAAATACATTATTAGGTAAGTCAAAGAAGCCAAACCCAAAAAGCTGCACCCAGTATGATTCTATTTATATTATAGTTTGAAAAAAAACAAAACTATAAGTATGAAGAATAGATCGGAGGTTTCCAGAGGATAGAGGGAGGGAGAGGGAAAGGAACAGCATGAGGGAATTTTTTGGCAGGATGAAAACATCCTTATCTAGGTGGTGGCGAGATCACTTTATGAATGTGTCAAAACTCACAGAACTCTGTATCCCAAAAAGTGACATTTACTGTATGTAAATTTTTTAAATAAACTAAAAACAAACATAAATTCAAAATTTTAAGGTGCTTATGGCTACTAGGAAAGGGAGAAAAGGATGCACCCGATGGAAAAGCAACATTTCTCCACATCAGTGTTCATTGTTTATGATGTAGCTATAATTCTCACCATGACACGTTCAAAGGACAATATGAAGAGGCAGCTTACCCATCCAGAGCACATTCACAAACTCTTAAGTTGATCTGTACTTATTTACAATATTGTCTTGGGTATATCTTGCCTTTATGTGTATATTCTGCACAAAGTTTAGCAAAAGAGTGATCACAGAGTTTTTATCTAAAAATAGTATGAGAGAGTTAATATGAAGTGTTAACATCTGGCAATTACTTGAGAAATAACATTTGATTCTGGTTTTCTTCCTTACCAAAAATCTCAGTTTTTCTGAGAGATGCTAAATAGCAGTTGCTCCAGGAAAACGTGACTGGAACTAACAGACAAAGTAACAATTGCTTTATTATGAAACTCCCACTCCCCCCATGAGACTCAAGTCCTCTCTATGATTTGCAAAGTGATAGCATTCCAGCAAAAGCAGTAATTTTCATTCTTACCCTCGCTAACATTTATTTTAAAAAATGGTTAGATGGGGGAAGACAATAAAGACTTCTAGGTGAGCACAGGATCTCCGTAGTTAAAAAGTTGGGATTGGTTCCTTCCTTTTCCATTGATGGGAGAAAAACAGGAAGAGTACCTTGAACTACATCATCTTCAAACAGTAGTCTCTAAGAGACCTACTTATAAGGTTTGCAGTTGGTTACATCGACTGGAACAATCTTTTAAATACTTTGGATTGTGTGATGATATATATGTAGCAGTTAGCTAAAGCTTAAAGTTTAAGCTCCAGGGGCAGTTGGCCTAATCAAGAATGCACAGTTCAGGGTAGCCAACTATTAATTATAGCATTACATCAGAAAGGCCCATACTGTAGAAGTTTCTACTATAATTACTTCTTTTATCCTTTGTTAATCAACTATGGACACTTTGGCACTTATCATACTGATGTCAGACATATATTGTTATAACTGAAAATTATAGCTTGTTGACTTGCAATACATAAATCCCAGAAATTGGCTCTTATTTATTAAACAATCAAGCATGATCATGATATGCGGATTGGCTAAAATGTTTGAGATATGCTTCCCATCCTTGCATTAGGATGGCATAAGAATCCAACAAAACCTTCATCTTTCACCTCTAAAGATGGAGCCTGAAGCTTGATTCCTTAATCTGTCCCTTGCCTAGTCATCGATATGAGAGGATTTCTGATTATTTGATGTTTACTGTAGGGATGAAAGAATGCTACCTGTGTAGTGCTGTTGTGTGCACTTCAACATTTCATTCAAGCTATGGTCAGAACACCTAAGCCAACATAGACTTAGGACTCCACTGAGCCTGTAGAATAAGTTGTATAAAATATTGGAGACCTTAGATGCTAATAAACTTCGTAATTTGCTTAAAAATCATTCTATTTTCATGTATTTAAAAATTCTAAAAGAAAAATAAAGATTTAATCATTATTTTATTATTGTTTTTAATGGATGGTGTTTTTGTTTGGTTTTGCAATAAAATTGCAGGGAATGAACAAAACCAAAACTCTTTAGCCAACTGGAAAAATTTCACCCAGTTTTTCCTCAAAAAATCAGTCTCTTCCCAATTAAATTCTTCTCTCCCTCTATTCCCAAGAAATTGATACTCCCATTTTAATACTACCCTGCTGTCACCTCAGACCTAGCTCTCCCAGCTGAATTTCCTGACACCACTAACCCTAATTTCCTCTGGCCCTCAGGTCCTGCTGACACCTGGGTATCTCCGGGAACTCACCAGCAGCCCCCATTCAACAGCCTTCTTTTACAATCCTCCAAACCACCTTTGACTTTTGGCTCAAGGCCTATAGACCTACCTTTGATTTGGATTTTCAGGGATTTTCAAAGATCTAGAGGTCTCTCATTACTTCAGAAACAATTTACACCAAACAATTATGCATTGTGTACAGAGGCACAGAAACAGCAAAATTACACTAGAAAGAAATTACCAATGGGTTATTGTAGACCGTGGGTAACTCAACTTCTTTCCTTTCAAGCTTGGATTTGGAGGTGAAAGAACAAGAGAAGAGAAAGCAGCTAAGAAAGAAGATGGCAATAGTAAAATGAGAGCTGAAATGAGGGAATTAAATCAATGTTTTCATATATAAAAACTTTATTAATAATAATTATTCCTGGGTTTTGCAGTACGGAGCCAAATCCAAGACGATAGCATTTTCTCTAATTGACTTTGGAAATTATGGAGTATTTTGAAGCTTCCTGAATTCTGTTCAGAGATTATGTCAATGTTTTTAGAGTGGCCAATATATTTCTCAACAATCAATACTGTTTCACTAATTCAATTAAATGCTCACTCTTCAATTGAGAGTTTGTTTAATCTGATGCATAGTAAGCCATCTAATCTTGGCTCGGGACCAGCAATGCCAGGAAAGCATTTCACAAAGAAAACTACTTAAGTAGGAATGTCCCCAGGATGTGTTTCAAAATTATAGTTCTAAGTGCACACTAGACAATGTCAAATTCTCAGAAAACGAAATCATCAAGATAGAATGGATATTGACAGAGTTGCTTTAAAAATATGTATATTACGAAGAGGGCAGA
Organism: Mirza zaza; assembly: GCA_008750895.1. Taxonomy (NCBI): domain Eukaryota; kingdom Metazoa; phylum Chordata; class Mammalia; order Primates; family Cheirogaleidae; genus Mirza; species Mirza zaza. The sequence continues at coordinate 12,709 of VSMD01082879.1, read as the reverse complement.
AGACTCACGTCACTTTTCCAGGAAAAACCTTCTACTTGCATGACTGTCAGAAAGATCAGAACCTGTGTACCTTACCTGGAGGGTTAAAAACGGCGGGGCAATTATAGGGACATTGACAGGGAAATTCAACAAGTGAGCTAAGACAGGGTGTGACCTTGGACAAAGTACAAAAATTCCCTGGGTCTCCATTTCCTCATTGTCAAAATAAGACAATGGAGTGAATTTGACAGTCTCACCTTGCTCCAAAATATAATAATTCTACATTTGATTGGAAGGATTCCAAGAAAGATTGCCCATTGTCCCTTCTTTTTTTTTCATTCCTTCCAGAAAGAAAATCCTTAGAAGCATCTTGGTTTGTATTTAGTAATCACTCCCATCTCTGAAAAAATATTAATTTTTTTTAAGTTCTTTGTGCACTGTGATGGAGATACATCTTAAAACAATAAAAATAATGGGAATAAAATATATCACAACAGATGCTCAAAAAAGGAATGCAGTTATAGTATTTTTTTTAATTCCAGGCTTTTTGTCTGAAAAAAATAAAAGCCCAGAAACAAGTTACTGAAATATTAAAATTGTCTCACTACATATAGTGATTTGTTTCTTTTCTTTACTCTGTTTTCTAAATTGCCTTCGATGTCCATGCACAGCTTCTATCATCAGAAAAAGAAAAGGGGGCCGGGCGCCGTGGCTCAAGCCTGTAATCCTAGCTCTCTAGGGGGCCGAGGTGGGCGGATCATTTGAGCTCAGGAGTTCCAGACCAGCCTGAGCAAGAGCGAGACCCCATCTCTACTATAAATAGAAAGAAATTAATTGGTCAACTAATATATATTAAAAAAATTAGCCGGGCATGGTGGCGCATACCTGTAGTCCCAGCTACTTGGGAGGCTGAGGCAGCAGGATCACTTGAGCCCAGGAGATTGAGGTTGCTGTGAGCTAGGCTGACGCCACGGGCACTCACTCTAGCCTGGGCAACAGAGTGAGACTCTGTCTCAAAAAAAAAAGAAAAAGAAAAGGGGGGGATGTGGAGAATGACCTGTTTTATACATCAGCTGTGAAGAATTCTTTTTCATATAGAATATGTTCATTGAAATGCTATCTGCATTCTGGTTCTTTTCTATTATGGGATATTTTGTATTTCTTAAAATAATTTTCTCAATATAAGAAAAATTGAGGTAAATCATGCTTCGATTTAGACTAAAGTTAAGGATGAAGGAAAGTATACAACCTGAAAATAATTTCGTACCTTAAGAGTTTAGTAAACATCACTAGTCAGGGCAAACTCCTTTCAATTTATTTGGCCTGAACAAGGGAACAGGATTTGTCTAGATTTAGGGGTCTCTGCATCCATACAGGGAGAGCCAAAGGGTCCAGGGTGGTGGGATGGGCAGGAGTGGGGAGGCTGATGAAAAACTCGCCTCACAGAACATGTCAATCACAGCAAGGACAACCGGGAGTCCCAGGCAGGTCCTGAACTGCCAGAGACTCCCAGTCAATGTCATGAGCTTTTGACAACCTCTTCCTCAGATGAAGGTGGGGTGACAGTATGAGACACAGAGGCAAAGAAGAATGGACAAGTAAGACCCCCTCCGAATTCAGGGCTGTTAGTAACTATTAACTAATATCTGTGAGCATTTACAGCGTGCCAAGCACTATTCTAAATGCTGTACATGTACTAATGCACTGAATCCTCTCAACAGGACTATGAAACAAGGGCTTTTACAGATCAGGAAACCAAAACAGAGTGATTCAATAACTGCTGTAAGGCCCTGAGCTAGTAGTGTTGGGAGCACCATCCAACCCGGGCAGTCAGACCCCAGAGTCGGCATTCTTCATAACTGCATTCTGCTGTCTTGCTCCACATGCAATAAAGGAAACGGAAAAGGAGATAAAATCACTTATAATGAAAAGAGGAGTTATTCCTAGTAAGGCAGACAGTAAAGAAAATTAGCAAAATATAGCCCTAATGATCCACAAGGGGCTGAGAGAGGAGGACTCTGACTTTAAGGTGTGCTTTTCTGTCATCTCAGATGGAAGCCACCTCATCAATGTCCTAGTTCCCCAGCCAGGGGACGTTGGAAAGGAAGACAATCAACGAAGAAACTGTTCAAGTAGGTTAGAGACATATCCGTCATACCAAGAGTAGGTTGAACCTCTGGCCAGAAATACCAAAATAAGCTCTTTCCAAAATTAAAAACTCACTTCTCAACAATTCCCCAATCTAATTTAAATCTATGTCTGTGGGGGAGATTAGAACACCTAGAATCACAGACCAACAGAAAAACATGATTCAACAGCTGAGTACCTTTTCACCACAAATAATTTGAGCTGAATCCTCTGAGGCAAATACTCTTCAATTTAGACAAAAGAAAGAGAGTAACAAAACAGGGCTATCTTGATATGTCAGAAATACATATACAAAAATCTCTCCTTGGAAATGTGTGTGTACATGTTGTTAATTTTTTCAATTCATTATTTGTGTTTTTAGAGGCAGTGCTCTCGGGAGGAACTTGTTACAAAGTGAGGGAAGCAGACTAAGGCAAGTGAGGAAAGCTAAGCTGGGATGTGGTTTCCCCTGTAGACCACAGGGATGATCCCTCCTTAATTCAAGAGAGCCAGTTTTTGTGCCTATGTGATAGTTGTTGGGCATGGTCTGCAATGGAAGGGAGGGTGAAAACATAGGGGCATAGCAGCATCAAATGCAATATACTGTTTTAAAAATAACTGTTGAACTCCATCTATAAATAAATCAAGAAAAAATAGTATAACACAAGAATATATACATTCTGATTTCAATTAGGTAAAAGTACATTTAGGAATATGCACAAAAAATGTCTTTCAGACGAGATTTCCTATCTTTTCATGAGGTTATCTTCTCCTGCCTGACACATAGTAGGCAAGTAATAAATATAAAATTAGATATTTGTTAATTGGGCTAATTGCTATTCCCAGAACAATAACCCATTGCTACACTAACCAAGTAGATTATCCACAGATTGTCTCATACAGATGTGGCAAGGGTCTGAAAAGAAAAAAGATTATCCACAGAGTCTTATAGTTCCTGTTAATGCTCCTGACAGCAACTAGGCATTGTCTCTATGTGAGTAACAATGATGACATAATCATCAGGAATTGAGCCCTGCCACAAGGAAAATGTTTAATATAGAACCTGCTGCTCCTTTCTGATTAAAACTTCTTTTTCTAATGCATTTTCAGAGCTTACTGAAAAACAATAATACATGATTATGACTTGATTTATTCTAAAGAAACCTAAATACTTAATTCTATATCTGCATTCATGAAGCCTCAGCATAATGTTAACAAGAAGAGAATATTTATGGGATGCAAATGGTAGTAGAGACACTGCTCCTGTGATCCTTTGAATTTGTTTTCCTATGATCCTTATGCCTAAAATGTGGTGGTTGCAGCATTCTATTTGTTCTACATATCCCAAAGCTATGACCCTCCATAAAGAGGGTAATCATACATCCCACGAGGCCCAGGACCACCCTGGTTTGTGCCTAAGTCATTCTGTGCATAAATGCCTGCCTGGAAGGGAGATGGAAAGGCCCTGCATGGTTCCCAAAGTTTTGGGGATATGAACTTTGACCTGATGGTGCAACTGTAATGGTAATGATCACAGCTTTAAGCCATGGTTAACTCAACCCCTACTCTCCCATCTAGTCAATTAGCATCACAAATTTGGGTTTCTTTATGCAGTGGGCAATAGAAAGGTGGTTCTATCTGAGCATTCTTGAGTCTGTTACAGGACTGTGGCTCTGCAGCCTCTGCCCCAGCTGCCTCCTTTTAGTCCAGTAGTTCCCAGCCCTCAAGGAGCCTGGCCTCAGAAGTCCACGCTTTGCATATCAACCCTAAGCCTCACCATTATTAAATGTAGTTCCCTTTCTGATCTAGATGAGCCTGTGGCTAGTTGGCTCTTCAGATATTTTACAGCTATCTTAATATTCTTTCTTCTAAGCAAATGCCATTTATACATTAATATTTTTCTAAATAATCAACCAATACCCTTTTTCAATAAAAAAAGTCTTCAAAAATATAAAACCAAGAGGAAATGATTTTATTTTTTTAAATCACTCATAATCTCAACACTTCAAAGAAAATCACTGCTAATCTTTGGTATGTTTTCTTCCTATGCTTTTTTTCCTTAATGATTTAATATTTGTACTCTGGACAGAAATGTACTACAATATTATTTGTGGCTTTTTTTATGTATTGTGCATTTCCTATGTCAACCTTCCACAACATGATTTTTAGTGGCTCAGTGGTATCCATTGTCTGGATCACTGTCATCATTTTGTCAGTCAATCTCTGTGTGGTTTTCACTCACCCACTCCCTCCCTTTTCCTCTATTAGTGCAGAAGTATCTTGTGAACCAGGGAGAAGGGCATGGAATGTACTGGGGGTGATGAGAGAAAGAGAAGTAGCTTCAGGCTGGCTTTGGTGACAAGATGGTAATCCCTGTAGCCTTAGTGTATGACTCATGCTACCCCATAGCATACTCTGGATAATCTTGATTGAGCAAAGAAATCTGAGAATGCTTTCAGCCTTGGCTAAGTATGACTAGAGATTATTCTTCCTTTTTACTTATTTCCTGCTACAAAGTTTGAATTTGAATTTGGTTAACAAATAACCTTCATTTCAACTTCCATTTCTATTTTAATTTTATTTTCCTATGAAAATGCATCATATGATGTCAATAATGCAGAAAAATGATAATTGGCTTCTCTTTTCTATATAAAATCTGAAAATAAATTTGAAAAGCTATGCTTTGCAACTCTGACATTTTCCTTTTCTGACTTTTATGCTCTAACTAAGACTTAGTCTTTTTACTACTTATAGAATATATTCAGTTGCCTAGGTTACAAAGTAAACCCAAGCTCAGAATATTAGGTTCACAAAAGGACGGCTACTTTTCTAATGTCAAACACAGAGAATGGGCTTACAATCAATATGAGAACATAGACTATGTGCATCCTCTATAATTTGAACTGAGAAGAGATAACAAATGGCATCCATGCCTAAAGTGACAAATGAGATGGCCTAAACAACAATATGACTGGTAAAAATATTAAAAATCATATTGTTAATTTCAATTACAATAATTAATTTCTTGCCAGCTCTAATTTGGAATCGGAAATAGCACCACCCCTTAATCTTCCTCAGACTAGACTTATTTCTGCTTGGCATCAATATAAATTCAAAAGAATGTATACTGTAGTTTCCGCCTTTTTTACATAACCCAAATGTTTTCACCAAAAAAAATCCTGTCTTTGGCCAGTCAAATAAAATAGGCTTGAATCACAACTTGCAATTCACATCTGTGTGGACAGAGAGCTCATCATTCCTTCGGTGACTCCAAGCATTCAAAGAGATGGAACCTCAGGGATTAGATTAACCTGTTTCAGCTAATGGATCATGTTAATCTCATTCTGCATCATGTCAGTCCAGATGAAAAACTCAGAACAGCTCCTTTTTTGCCACCAAACCCTGTTTGCACAAGGCTTTGTTGTTTAAAGCATTGTTCTGAAATGCTTTAAATTTAAGTTTACAACTTAAAACTGCAAAGCTAGATCTTAAAATAACTTTCTTCCAAATTATTATATTTCAGTTGCTCTTTTGCTTTACTATATTTGCAAAAACAAGTTCCTTTCTAAGTTTCTGAACTATCTTCCCTCTTTGCAAGGGTGATGTTTTTTATTTCACTACAGCCTCTTCAATTCCGTGTGGCCCAAATTTTCATGCATCTTCCTTTTTCTTTAAAGCAGTCTAGCACTCTTATACCTAGTGAGCAGTTTCTAAAGTCTGGGGTACAAGACACATTCCCATTATATCCACTAAGATGTTCACAATTGCAATTAAGAATAAATGTCAAACTGCATTCAATAATAAAGGAATTTATTAGCCCATGTTATTAAAAAGTCTAGAAGCAGGGTGACCTTTCGAGTTGGTTTAGACACTGATATCATAAAGGACATAGTGTCCTTCAAGCGCAGTGCCATCCCACAGCTGGCTCACCATGGCTGTAAGAAAGCTGCTGACATTTCCCCTTCTCACGAGTATGAGAAAGATCTTGATTTCTACAACCACTGTGCAAAATTCCTCAGATTTTCAGTGATTGGATCACCCCAAATTAATCCCGATGTCTAGAGGCATGTCATGCAGTGAGTGGCTTAAACACAAATGACCAGAACTGTAGCAAGAAGAGGGGGATTACCCTGCTTGGTTTAAATCCGGCCAGGCTGGGGATGGGGTCCCTCCCATCCAAACTACTTGGGTACTACAGGAGGGAGTCCTCACCTGCATGGCTAGCAACCCAACATCACACTCTATGGGGATTGCCTACAAAGTGACTAAATGTTTCAACAGGTCTGTCAAGTCCTATACAGTTTAAACCACTTCCACCTACCCCCGGCAGGTGGTAAACATGGCGTGAAATGATAACTCCACCATAAGCTGCTCATCCTCTCATTTCCACTCTGCCTCACCATTTGGACTTGAGATAGAGCCCATTTCCTTACTTCAACTTCGCTGACATTACAAAGTGATCATGCTCATCCAACTGAGCCATTGTTGCCTACTTCTGCCTTAAGAGAACATGGTCCTCCATGCCTGCCTTTGTCCCCATCCCTCCAGGCTCCTGCAGCCCCGAGGGGTACCGTCTCCTGGCCTTTGCCAGTAGAATACTGGACTCTTACAAATATGCAGAAAGCACACTTCTGTATAATAAATCTAACTGTAGCCAAAACTTTTTCTTATCCTGGGATATGTTCATTTCATTCTTTGTTTTTATAATTATAGCTGACTTTGCCTATGTTCTGTGTCTGGCACTATACTAGACACATTTTTAATCTCAATAAATCCTCACGACACAATTATGTTTTCCAGCAAGTTTACAGATTAAGAAACTGAGGCTCAGATGAAATAACTTGTTTAAATCATTTACTGCAGTAGCAGAGCCAGGTTTGTCTGATTCTTTCTTCCCCGGGTCACAGTGGAATACAACCTGGGCTACCCTCACCTTCTCCCTGGGGAGGATGTACTTACATATAAATAGGGCAAAAAGAGGCAAAATATTTGATTATCTAGCTGAAACTTTGTACCCAACATCCATTTCAGAAACCGAGAAAAGTGGTCTGGCCCACAAGGAAAATTCCTTTTTTTCTTAGGTTAGAGACTAGGGAGGTCTCCTTCCCTTCAAGCTCAGACAAAACTCTTAAATCTCCAATAAAAAGAAAAACCATATTTCATGGGGCCAAGGCTATTGAAGGTGCATACAGAGGGAAAGAGAGAGCATATTACTCACTGTCTCTGTGAGCATGGACCCAGGCTACCCATCCTACATTTTCCAGGCTGATGTGATAACAATAGACTTGGTTGCACATTAAAAAAATAAAAGTCACAGTGAGACCTGGCTAGGGCTGCTAGAGCCCCAGACTCTTAAATCCAGACACAGAAGGAGAGAGACTACATATATGTGACCCACTCAACAAACACCAGCTCTAGGGAGAAAAAAGAACCCTCATAATATTCTAGCATTTGCATAACACTTCTCCTTTTGAGTAGTGGGGTTTCTTGCCCTAACTCCTCTGTAAAGAGTTATAAAGTTGGTGGGGGGGTTGGGTATCAGGGTAACAAAATTTGAATTCCCTTTTTACATAAGAATCTCAGATGCTGATTATAACTATAAATACTTTGTTGACAACTTTCAACATTTATTACTCACAACAAAGTGTAAAGTTCTAAGAAAATGTCATAGGATCTTTAATAGGTATGGACTCAATGTCATTAAAGTGTGTCATTGTAATACTGATTTCAGTTAGGAGAGCACTTCTCCAGATAACCAAGCCATAATTCTACTCACTGAAATAATTCACATACTTTGACTCTACTCAATGTTCCTTTGCCAAAAGCCTCCCCAGAGCCCTCTGACCCATGATGTCCAGAGCAAAAGCTGTCCTGGGTCACAAGAAATGCCTGTCTATAGAGAAAGAGAGAGAAAAGAGGCAGTTTATGCAGAAGGCCATGACCACACAGAGTAAAGCAGTTCTCTTTCAGAGGCCCCTCTCTGCTTGCTCAACTCACTAAGCTAGTTCCACCAAAAAAAAAAAAGCATAAAAGGATATTTATGAATTCAAGAAACTAAAGAGCCTAGGAAACTGCGTGATTCACTTCCAGAATAAGTGAGTTGGCTTTATTTGATGCCTGTGGCATGTAATTAGTATTAAAGGATGGAGCCTTCATTGAAATTTGAGTCTGCAGGCTTCATTTCCACAAAAGTTTTTTCATGCTCCCAAGACTCTTGATACTTTTCAAGATATTCTTTCCTGTTCTGAATACCTATTCTTTCCCTCCCACTCTTGTGCTTAGAAGAAGAGAAAACTGGAACCAAACATACTTATAGACCCAGAAGTAACTTTTTTTTTTAAAAGCCTTATGTGTAATGTATTTTAAAACTCCAGCTACTGGGACTCACTGCTCACCTTATAGTTTCAAGTAGAGTTTGTGGCAGATCTTCTTTAACGAACAGATTCATTTGCAATTATTGAGATCCATTTTCAATGTTTCCTCTTGGGCAAGTTGAATGTGTCAACCAGAAATAGGTTATAGAACTGCACCCACAAAGACCAAAAATCCAAATTTCAAATCAGCCCAAATCAAATGATCACAAATAGAGAATTGATAAAACTGGCTTTAATGGAGTTCTTGGGCATATTTTGACCATCAAAGAGATTAAATTTTGTTTTTGTTCTTGCTTTACCTCCTACTCTTCTGGTTGCCACCAAGTATGACAACTTATTGCATCCTAACACAAAACAGTTGTGATGGTAACACTTTTTGTGTCTTAACTTTCTATTCCATAAAAATGGAGACTCATTCGTAGAAGGAGCTGAAAGGCCTTTGCTAAATTGTTTTTCCCCTGTTGCAAATTGAAATGGATAAAATGTTCTCTAATTTTCCTTCTCTCTTTACAATTTAAGAGCATGTTTGTATTAAAGATAATAAATCAAATGTTTTGCTTCTCATTGGAAGGGAAAGTGATGGGCTTCTCTGGACACAGAATTATAAGAGCAGTGGCATGCTCTGATATAGACCCCATCCCATGTCATGGTTTACACAGTCGGTTCTGATAAATGCCATGTGGATATTTGTAAAAAAGAAAGAAAGAAAGAGCTCCTCTAGTCAGATCACATATTATACTCACATTCTACTTCCAATAGGTCATTGTCTATCATTTCAAAAAGTAGCTGTGCATCAAGAGTTACATCAGCACAATGGGAGAACAGGAATTTCCACCAGGCATCCTCACACAAACATCAGTTTGGACAACCCTCCATGCACAAAAATACCTCACAAGAGCTAAGTAATCCAGGGGACAGAGTAGGCACCTGAGTGGAACACAGAAATAAGAAAAAATGCATTGAAAAGGGAGGAAGGACAGTATCACATTACCCAAGCCAGCCCTCTCCCCAAGCCTGCACAGCACAGCACAGAAAAGGCTATCCTCTGCAAGAGAAAAGGAGAGTAAAGTGAGGACTGAATTTCATGGACTTCAGCACCAGACCCACTCAAGTGAAAAAAATAGAAGTTCAACAAAGAGACAGAAACCACTAAACTATGAAGCTATGAAGCCATAGTTTTAGAGATTGGGCTCTTCCCTTTAACCCAAGTACTTATCAAATGGTCATTATTTTCATATAACTGAATCCGCATATTACTTAATGCTTTAGGCCACCCAACTTAGCCATCCAGTCAATATCACATCATTCCCCAGAGACCAAAGCCCTAACATTGACGCTAATTCTAGGCAGAGACCCTGCTGCATCATCTATGAATGTGTGCCACTCACATCTCTCATCAAAGAAAATGTGCTGCTCATTTGCAGGAAATGCAAGGTGCCATTAACTGACAGCCTCCAGCTGCAGCATCTTCAGAATCCACCCTCAGCTAGAGAGCCTCAAACCACAATACAGATCTGCTGAAGTCCAGATAATCTGACAAGGAACTTTAGAGCAAAGATTGCTCAGGAGAGGAGACTTAGGCTGAGCACAAGTGATCAGGCCCAGTTGCTCCATGGCGTTTAGTTATTGCTGGCAGCTCTTCAGCCAAAGTCTGGCCTTGGATGACTGCATCTCAGTGCCTGTTCTCTTGAAGACCCAACCGACATACCCACCCACTTGCCACTTGTTTCCTCTAGCTTATGGTGGCCCTAGTTACTGCCTCTCTCTGGACAGGGGCTGCTGCTTACTGGTTCAGGATGGGGGAAAGCAACCATGCTAGAGCCTTTTTTATCTACACATCAGCTATCCATCTAGCAGCACTTTCTCATAAATTCTGGACCCCAACAATATCTCTCTGGGATCTCTATGCATTTTTCTTTTTCCAGGGTAAGACTTTTAATAATAGCATCAACAATAACAATACTGACCTGTATACAGGACGTTATAACTTTCAGCATACTTCCAGAAACAATAGAATCACTGTACTTTTAATCTATGCCCATTCAATTATGCACATTGAGCAGAAAAAGTGAGAGAGAACAATTTCAATAGTCTGGCATTTCTTCCTGTCATTGCACGAAACAAACCTTACTTATAAGTATTTGATGCAGTCAGGCCTGAAAAAGTAACTACATGTTCCAGAAAACTGCAGATAAAAATGCATGAATGATTTTAGGAGTCTTCTGACTAATGACAAAGAAATGGAAGAGTATCTAGTTTTTCAGGTGAATGGGTGGGATTGATTTCATCAAGGAAGGAATTGAAGAATTAATACAAAACTCTGGGAACTGATAAAATCATAGGCAATGAAGAGGAACACAAAGAACCAACAACTTAGAAACTACATAAAGTAAAACTCTTGACTGATTTAATTTCTGAGTATGATCCTTCTATGGAATTGAATTGCATGCTATGTATTATGTTATGCTTTATATATTTCTAGATACATTTTGTGGTAGAGAACTGTATACACAAAAGTACAAATATCATCTTTTATGGGTGATTTAGTAGATTTTAAAGACTATATTGACTAATTGACTACATTATTTTTGCTTTATGTTCTAATATTAAAATATAATCTCCATGCAAGATGTAACATGTTCCTTCATATCATGACACCATTGAGCTTCACAAGAAGGAAGTTAAATAGAGCTGGTGTCTGTAAGAATTGATAAAAAGACATCCTACATTTTTTTTCAACTGAGTAATTATTTATTGAGGATCTTAAGGATGTTGTGGGAGATTCAAAAGAAATATTACAGGTGCTTAAAGTCTCAATCAGCAAAACGATGCAAGGGAAACCAAAATAAATAATACAAGATTGCATTCCCCAAATGCCTATTTTGTGAAGGACACTGTACAAGCTTGGGGATACAATGATGGAAAAGACAAATTGCCAGCCCTTGGGGATCTTGATCTGATAAAGGAGACTGACAAGGAGTCTGGCCTCAAGTGAGCCTGGTTGTGAGCAGGAATTGGTCAGGTGCTCTACTCACATTTGATTTACTTGGGAGTAGGTGTGGGTGTACATGAAAAATGGTAAAGAATAAGGCCTTCAAAGCAAGAATTGCTGCTTAGATTTTGAAAGGTCTAAGTGACAAGTTTGAGACAGCTTGATGTTGGAATTTTCAATGCCAGAATAGAAGAGTAGAGTCTGGATTTGAGCTGATAATGAGGACCTCTTCCAGTTTTGAGAAGAGGAAAAAACATTAAGAGATTGAGATTAAGGATATACATTTTGACACCATAAAATCCACTAAAACACGTTCATTAGGTGAATATGGGAGTCATATCATCAAAACAGTCTTTCTTCTTAAAGATTTTTTCTTAAACTTGACAGTCTTTTTTCTTAAACTTGACAAAGGTAAAAGACCTAAAGGGTCTTTTAAATGGGATTCACACCTTTGAGGTTAATCATTTGACTTTCATCAGTCAACTAATATTTGAGAGACTACTACTACATGTCAGACACTTGCCAGTATACAAAGGTAACACAACAAATGGTCTCTGCTGTCATGGAGCGCAAGAGTCTAGTAGAAATGACCACTATTTATGTACTAAACCAGGCAGCCGAAAATGTATTTTAATTACCATTGACAGTACAATACCATTAATCCTGTTTTACATAAGCTATTAAGAAGCTTGCCCATGGTCTTGCAGGTAAAGACAAAGCTAGAACTTTTGAATATTATCTCATGCTGCCCACATCAGAGCTGTGGCCCCAGACTCATATTTAATGCCCTGGAACCAGAACATTTTTAAGGCCATTTTTTAAGAACAGAAAACTGTTCAACAGTAGCTCCTCTTCCAGTAGTGGCAGGGGGAGGGGAAGCAGACTTTTATAAGGAGTTTTGTTTTTTTTTTTTTTTTTTTTTTTTTTGAGACAGAGTCTCACTTTATTGCCCAGTCTAGAGTGAGTGCCGTGGCATCAGCCTAGCTCACAGCAACCTCAAACTCCTGGGCTCAAGCAATCCTGCTGCCTCAGCCTCCCAAGTAGCTGGGACCACAGGCATGTGCCACCATGCCCGGCTAATTTTTTCTATATATATTAGTTGGCCAATTAATTTCTTTCTATTTATAGTAGAGACGGGGTCTCGCTCTTGCTCAGGCTGGTCTCGAACTCCTGAGCTCAAATGATCCACCCACCTCGGCCTCCCAGAGAGCTAGGATTACAGGCTTGAGCCACCGCG